>JBCEWC010019269.1:0-11508 GCA_038996855.1 Solanum aculeatissimum
TGTTCTCAAACTGAAATTTAAATAATAAAGTTAGAATTATATACATTAACTTAAGCTAAACTAAACAAATAAATTACAAAAACATCATCAGTAACAAAAACAGACACAAAAAATATCACAGACAGTAACAGTTAAACTTCAAGGCTGCAACATTTCTGGAACATTAACCATGAATAGCTTGAGTTTGAAGAAAGTGTGTACATGTCATATGGAAAAAATATTTAGCACACGCCAAGAAACTAATTTCATAGAATTGATAGATAAATACACTAGAAGGGGCAACAAGTATATATATATATATATATATATATATATATAAATTTCATAAAAATACCTTGTTTTTTGTTGGCATGAATAGTCCTTCCTCAATATGTTTTAACCACGGAGTTTCAACAACTATTTTCCACCTCAATATTCTTGGAATGCCGTCAGAAACTCGAATAGCTATATCTTTGCCAACACTTGAATAACTCTCATAAATCCAAATTTGAAGGGCGATAGGCAATCCTCCCAATCGATAATATTGACTAGTCGACGTAAGTTTGTGTCTCACGTCATCAAACAACTTGTGGAATATATCTAAACCCCATGTATATGAATCGAATTTTTCACTTTCCACAAGATAAAAATCTCGATGGCTAATTGTTTGGGCACTGTTCTCATATGAGAATAAAAACTCATGTATAAAGAATAAAACAACCAACGAAACAGCAGAGTCATCGTCTAAAAACGTTTTAGCAAAAAATACCTCACGTAGATGATTCTTCTGTACACTAATTTTGTCTGGAAAATAATTGGTCAATAACGAACACCTAGAATCTGGAACATCAATGCAACTACCATCACCGATACACTTTAACCCAGTAATTATACCGAATTCCCTAAGACAAAAAAATAACGTCTTATCATTAATTTCCACAGCAAAAACATCATTCGAAGTGTGTTTTAACTCCTTGTTGACAAGGCAATGGATTAGTTGTAGTTGTGTCGTCACTTTTGGAAGGTCGAGAAAGTGACCAAAACAAGTATTTCTAAACAGTGTCAGTTGTTTTTCAAATAAACAAGCTTTAATTTGGTTTATAGCATCAACATTAGTGTATGCCGACCATCTACTTCTAGCGTACACGATATCCGGATGTTTCCAAAATCTACGATCCTGCATATGATTAGTTTTATTTATCAAACTAACCTTCAATTGCAACACCATTCAGCACATAAAGTCCAAGACAACAATAACAATCTAACAAAAACACATACTGGATATTTGCTTTCCGGTAGAATGACGTTTTTCGATAATCGATTTCTTTTTGTTCCAAGAGCATCACCTGTAGTTTTACCTTTCTTTTCAAATTGAGGTAGAAAATCTTCAAAGTCATCATCGCAGTCAATAACCCTAGCCCTCTTAGAAGTACCTCCAACCTCACCTCTTTTATTTTTCGTTTTTTGCCCCTTCTTCTTCACATGCAATGTATTTTCCTCACAATCATCAACAATATGCTGCGAAATTCCTAGACTAAAACTAGGACCAACATTTAATTCTTCACTGTCAGCCGACTGAATAGTCAAATTTCGTGGACTCCGTCTAGGAGTTTTCTGTTTACTTTCCATTACAGGTGACCAAACGGAACCCTAAAAATATAGTGAAGATGAATTAGTATTTGAGCACCGATGAACACAGATGAAGAACCGGTGAAGAATACAAAAAATCTAAAAATTATCGATAAACACAAACCCTAAAAATGTAGACGACGAACCTGGTATAGATTGAGCACCGATGAACAGATATGAAAGCGAGAAAACCTACAAATTACTGATGAAGATGGATCCCCTTTCCTTTTCTCTTCAACCCGCTATTTTGCAATCTACAATGCTCCCATCTGATTTCCCCCTTTTTGTTTTGAAGAACCGGATATTTTGCACTAGGAACCCGATTGTTTTGTTTTGAAGAACCGGGTATTTTGTTTTGAAGAACGGGGTGTTTTAAAATATTGCTATCATTTATTATAAATGGTAATAAAATAAGAATATACTTAATTTTAGTAAATATTATTAAGTTAATTAATACTATCTAGCCATTTTTAGGTGCAAAATCTCACATTTAAGAAAATTTTATTATAAATATATTCTAATGTTCTAATAGTATTATAAAAATATGTACACTGATCATGTATATCTCATTTTCTCTTACAAGAGTTTAAATTAGTATACCATCATTGTTGACATTTTTATTTTACACTATAAATTATGGCAATAACCTAAAGATATCTACACATAAACCAGCTCCTAAAAATAAGGAATATGAAGTTATAAAAATAAGACATATTATCTGCCTTTACGAGGGCTTGTATGCGTCGACTACAGTAAGGGATCAAGTTCTTTATCATAGAAATTAAGGAAATAATACTAGTATTTTTACGTGAAAAATTTCCTTGCTCAAGAGATCGGTAAAAACCACGATGACCTTTCTCACAGATTTCAGCACAGTTCCATTATCATGAAGGAGCAACAACGATTACAAGTTCTAGGAATCCAAAGGACTAAGCTCTTAATCTCTTTTCCCTTACAAAGATAATGAAAACCCTCTTCAACTAAGCAATAACTTTACCGTCCACTAAACTAATCTACTCAGATCAGTCTAAACTTAAAGATCTCATCCTAGCTAACTCTAGCTATGGACTAGACACACGAGAAAAATAATTCAAACTAAATTAAAGTACCAGGTTCTTTTATAGATCAGAACTCAATTCACATGAAAATGAGCAGAGAAATAAACTAAAAACATCATAACAAAATCACTGAAAACTTGAGAAACATTGTTATTCTTGAGTTGTATTTCTTGAGAGCAATTTTGAAAATAAGCTTTTACAAGGATTGTTTAGAGATGATTTTAAGTTGATCGATATTGAATAGTTAGATATACTTCATGTATGATTAATCTATATTTAATTTTATTAGTGTATCATAATGTATAATCAGTGTATAACTCATATACAAGTACACTATATTGTATAATCAATATATATTTTATGTGACTTTTGACAAGCTATATTGTATGGTCAATATATACTTCTTAATAATTTTAACTATTTTATTTATATGTAAATAAAATATAATTATATTTATTATAAATTAAATTAATTTAATATATATATTTAAAACTAGCCTAAACAATTATTCGGATAGAGCAAGTTCTGCAAGTCAAGGTGGTTGGTCCCATTGGGAAATTAAAAATCCCAAATCAATAAAATCTGTGTCATTAATTTTGAAAGTGAAATATCACCCCTTTTTGTGCATAGATGTAGAACATTTGTGCAATGACTATGACTTCACCTTTTGGCACTAAGTATTAATTAGAGAATACACATGCATAATTTTGGTGTATGACTATGACTTGGTATACTTTGGGATAACTCTACATAAATATATCATCCTCTGCGTCACTCATATTGACAAGTCTTCTTTAGTAGATAGCAGATAACTTATTGATGACAACATGGCTTTAAGTAAAAAGTTAAAAGGAGGATATAAATTAGGGTAAACAGTTAGTTGGCATTTGGATTAACTTATTTTAAGTGATTTTTGACTTTAAGTTATTTTTTCATTTTGAAAGTGTTTCGAAACAACAAAAAGTGCTTAAAAACACCATTTTTAAATTGAAAAAAGTCAAAAGCCAAATAACTTTTGACTTTTTAACTTATAAATTACTTTTTAAAAAGCACTCCAAACACCTCCTTATTTAGGAAGTCGATAGTTATTTCACTTTTTTCTTCATATTAGTAGTAGACTAGTCATAGTATTATATTGGGAGCTTCTTGTTATTCCATTTTTGTTATTTCATGTGTTTAAAAAAGAATTACCTAATTTGATTTGGTACGGAATTTAAAAGAAGAAAGAAGACTTTTTTAATCTTGTGGTCTTAAATTAAAGTTATGTTAAATATACCAGAATGTCCTTTAATTTTGTAATTTCAAACATATCACATGGTAAGTTGAATAAGTTTTGCTAAAAAAGAAAATTAGTCATTATTTTTTCAACAGACCAAAAAGGTAAGTAAATCATTCTTTTTTGAATGAGGGGAATAGTATTTTAAAAAAAAATTCACTTTGACTATTGTATTATTTTATTATAGTGATCGCTCTTTTGTACTATTCAGCATGCTTTGCCATACTCTTTAGCATTTTATGTTGTCTTCTTCTAATTTTTTTTCCTTTTTTTTAGTTGCTTTTACTTGAGCCGGATGTATATTGAAAACTTCTTTATATCTTAATGATGGAATAAAATCTATGTACGCACATCATCGAATTTGGATGGATTAAATATGAATTGAGCCAAAATGAATTGGATTACAATCCACCAATATAAAATACAGATAAATATGAGTTTTGGTAAAATATAATTTGAGTAAAATGATTTCAACCTACTTTAATCTACTAATAAAACTTAAAAAAATTAAATCAAAGCTAAATTGTTAATATCTTAACCCCTACAACCCCCGATCCACCTCAAAATTATGTTTTTTTTTATACAAATAAATATATTTTTTCTGCTCCCCCCCACCACCCCACCCCCACCCCCAACTTCCCCCCCAACTTCCAATTCTTATTTAAAATCTTTTTACCCCTCCCCTCCGGAGCTCCTACCTTTTGTTTCCTTGGTGACTCAAACTGACAATCTTAAAGTTGGAAGTGAGAAGTGCTTACTATATGGGTCACTGCTTGAAGTCCCCACCCCCATCTTCCAATTTCAAAAATACATTTTTTAGTGTAGTTAGAAATTTTTATAATAAGTGGTTGATCTATGAATTTATATAAATTTTTATATTTTATTCATTTTATTTATATTTGTATAAGCTTTAAAAATAAATAAAACTCATATTTATTCATTCAAATTAAAATATATGAGTGATATATTCAATTAAATATAAATTAAATGAATTTCTTTTCACTTATATGATCTTAAAAATTGAAGAACATAATAATAAAATGTCACATCTAGATGATTTAAAAATTGGGGAACACTTTGGTACTTGGGGAACACTCTACATAAAACACAATATTATCCTCTCACATTTAAACATGGAGTTTGAAGTTTTAAAAACAGGTCTTCAGAATTTAATTTAATGACAAAAGTCCTTCAATTTCTAAACATATCTTGTAAACATAAATTAGTACTGTAATTTTTTTAAAATATACCAACAACAAACATAAGAATAACATACTTAGTAAAATTCTATAAATAGGATCTGGAGAGAATATATTAACAAATTTGAGATAATATATCAGATGATCACTCAATTTATAAACTCTTTTTTCAAAAAGTTACTTAACTTTGATTTTTGGCTCAAAATTCACTCAATTTATATCTGTTTGCATTGGCAGAAACATCTTGAGCTGAATTCACAATTAATAAAGAGATACACCTTCCATCCACTTTTAGTTGTCACGTTACACTTTTCGAAAGTCAATTTGACTAATTTTCAAAGATAAATTAAATTAAATTGATTTGATATTTTTAAAAATTTGATATTAAAAAACTACACAAAAAATATTATTGATTGCAATTTTTTTATATCAATATATGAAAAAATATATTTTAAAATATTAGTCAAAATTTATATCATTTGATTCTAAAAATGGAAACTATGATAATTAAAATGGGACATCTATAAAAAAATATATCTTATAATATAAATTAAAATATATATAATTTGACTCTAAAAATAAAAATTGTGACAATTAAAATGAAACGGGTGAATTTTTTGGACAACTCTCTTAAATGTTAAACTTCTAGACAACCCTCTTAAATGGCAATATTATTACCATATATATTTTGACAATAAGTGAGGTGCACGTACGTACCATCCAACACATAATTTTACATTTAATTCTTAATTTATTTTTATAATTAATTATAATTATTTTTTTATTATATTTTTCAAAACATTATATTTATTATATTTAAATATTAATTTGGTAAAATTATCTTATCATTTACTACTTTTTAATACACGTATCAAATTAATAAGGAAAAATTAAAGATAAACGGAATGAGTATTAGATTTTTAGCACGAGAAATAGTTATATATAATTATAATTATAATTGCAATTATTGTAAGTAAGATTACTAACCTAGACGATGAAAAATATAACTTCTCAAATCGTGATTTCAATTTTTTTTTTAAAATATATAAGTTTGACCCATAAAATTATATTTTATTTTAAAAATAATATTTTAAAAATACAAAAAAAAAAATACTTATGTTTAGATCGAAGAGATTGTTTTTATAATATAAAAGTACTATTTTTAAAAAAAAAGTTATTGTTGATTAGTCGATCTTTATTAAATTATATGTATTTAAAAATTTATAATTATAGATATTTACTTATAAAAGGATACAAGAAGATTTGTGATCATCAATGTAGCACCTTAGATATTATGATATTTTGTTTATGAAGTACGACTTACTTATTTGATAAAATTATATAAGAATTGAGAAAATAATAATATTTTTTATAATTTTAAAATTTTTCATATTTTTCCAAAATACCATTTAGAATGGTTACATTCCAAATCGTGATTCAATTTAAAAAAAAATATAAACTTAACCCATAAAATTATATTTTATTAATTTTTACTAAAAGAGTAATAAAATGAGCTTCAAGGTCATTAAAGTTTCAACCAATCAATCTCAATATTTTACAAAAACAAAGTCAATATATCTTTGAACAACTTCTACATTTCAACAATTGGCATCACAAGGTCAATTCACGTTATCAACTCACAAAGCCCAATTCATAACAAGTACATATCAATTCAAGAGTTAATTTATCCATATTATTATATCAACATCCCCATTACACAATCATGTCCACTAATTTATTCCACTAATCCTCAAATATATGCAACGAAAGGAAGATATCAAGTTCAATTAAACTCAACAAGGTTTAAAATTCACTTGCCTCGAATTAGCCAAACAATCAATCCAACAAGTGTGCCTTCCCTTTCCGAGTCAAATCCAAAGCACCACAATCTATTCGAAAATGAATTCACAATCACAATTCTAAGCTAATTACACCAAAATCAAGCAATTCGAGTAAAAAAAGACATGATCTATTCGAAAATGAATTCTCAATCACAATTTGAAGCTAATTACACCAAAATCAAGCAATTTGACGAAAGGGACATGATCATCAAAAAATTCACTACTAGAAATCAAGGTCAAAATCCGAAAACTTTTAGATGAAAATGTTCCTCTCATAATCAGAAACTCATGAGTGAAAATCAATTAAAAAACGAAGCTAAAATGATCTCATAATCACCGTTTTTGTGAAAAATTCAAGTTCACAAAAAATTCCCAATTTCATCAACTGAAAACTCTAAATTAGAAGGCAAAATGAAGGAATAATTAATGAGTAATGAAGAACGGAGTTAAAAATACCCTTCTCATTGAAAATCCTTAAAAAAAACTAAGCAAACATTGTCCAAGTCAAGCTCTCAAAGTTAAAAATTGAAAAACAAATTTGCTCAAAATACATAATCAGAGTCTGAAATGCAGTCCTCTGATGTCTCTAAAACGATACTCGCAAAACTTCGAGTTTCGCTAAAGCGAGGCCCTGTCACTTTAGCGACCAGACACTCGCTAAAGTGAGGCTTGCAACAACACCAGATAACTAGAAAATCGAACAATTTTAAAAGTTTAAAATTGACTTTTGAGATTCGTTCGAAATTCCGTACACAAAAATCATATGTGCAACAACTAAATTTGATGTTTTCGACTTAATGGAATTGTCAAAAATTGAATCCGAGATCTTCTTGAATTGAAATATGATTAGGCGCAATTAAACTAACTTAGGCCACTTGAAATACCAAAATGCTATTGGAACACTAAAAAACAATCACGACAAAGATCATTTTTGTACTAAAATCACTCCCTGGAACCAATGAAACCATTAGAAATCCAATCCGAGCATTGAAACTCAAAACGTTGATCAAAGTCAAACCAAAGACAAACTTTAACTCAATTTTCAACTCCAGACTTAAAATCCACATAACAACTCCGAATCTAATTTTGACGATTCTTGTAGGCCTCTTTTTATATTCTGGAACTAATGAAACCGATGAAATTTCATTTTGAGACTCGAATCTCTGAATGACTCAAAATTTCAAAACTAGACTAAGTATTCAAAATCTAATCTTTGACAAAAATCTCAAATTTTACAAAATTCTCAAAATTTAACTTTCTAATTCAGTCAACCATGACTCGAGACCGCTATCAAGAGGGGTAAAATAATAATTTTGTCAAAAAAATGACCTTAGGATCATTAGAGGAACCTTCAAAATTCTTAGAAAACTGCTTAAATTTTTATAAGTTATTGCAATTATTATGTGAGAATTCAATGTTTTATCTATGTAGGTGGGTAATATATGAGAAACAATTAGACTTGACTAATCTTTCAATTATTATATTTATACGACTGTTAAAAGTATACACAAATTCTAAATGGTAACTTTATATAGTAGGGTTGTTCAAAATCAAATCAAAATCGATTATCCGAATAAAAAATAATTATTGATTTATCGATAATGGGTTATTGATTTAGCAGTTTCGGTAACGGTTTAAATTTTTTTTATTATTGGATTATCAATTCTTAATGATTTTAGATTTTTTCTTAACGGGTTAATTGATAACCCCATAAAAATAAATAATTATAATTGTACTATTTGATATGTAAAGTCCTTGATAGTTTCATACTTTTCTCAGTTATTCTATAATGTGATAGTGTTTGATTTTGAGTAAAATGCAATTTGTCAACTCATGTGTATGGTTCATTTGATTTGTTACCTTGTTTTTAAATAGTTTTTAATAAATATTCTTTTGTCTAATCTTAATGGTTAAACCGATAACGATCAATAACCGATAAATCAATATAATCGATAAGTTAATATCTTAATGATTCTATAACGGTTTATTATATCTACAACATCGATAAGTTGAACCGATAAACTTTAAAATCGAACCAAACTGACCAATATGCAACCCTATTATATAGGGACATTTGTGAAACAACCTTTTAAACATCTTGTAAATATCACTACACCCTATCGAGGCTTGACATTCAGCAGATTCTCTATGATTTTCGTCAGCTCTACATGCCATAAGACATTGAAATACGTAATTTAATGAGTGCAATTCTCATATTTATATGTTATCTTGACTTTGAAATCCTCGCCATTTTCAATATTGAGTTTGAATTCAACATTTACTTAAGTCTCATGAATTAAGAATAGCTAAACAAGTGCAACAGAAAGAACAGAAAGCTAGAAGTCAGATGTATAGCTGTCTTTGCAAGAACGAAAAAGTATCTATAAACTTCATTCACAATTTTATACGATAAGTCCAACCATTCATGTTTTGATAACAATTGAAATTGCTATATATTTTTATATATACTAGTTTTACGACACATGTAATGCACGTGTAAACTGTATCATGTACTATACTATGTTATAATAGAATTAGTATTATTAGAATAAACCTTTTCAGTAAATAATAATAATTGACAGAACATAGTATATGTATTTTTAAGAACTTGTTAAGAAGAAGTATCTTACCCCAATCAAGTGCTTTTTTATATATATATTTGTTTATTACTATTGTCTGTCCCACAACTTGAACTATTTATTTTTTCTAAAAAAATTCACAATGTGTGCATTCGTCACTATTCTGACATCATGTGAATACTGATTATTAAATTCTATCTAAAAAGAAAATATAAAAAAATTAATTAAAGAAACAAAACAAAAATAAAAATTTCCTCCACATAATACATGCAAGTCTACTGGGTGACGAAAAATTTGTAGTTACTTGCGTATTCCTCTTTTCTCTTCTCCCCTTCTTTAATAGATGATTTAAAGTTGAAATTTTTTTATGCTAAGTATTTTGGCAAAGCATATCAATGGAATGAGGGTCACTCATTTGCGGATATTTTATATGATTTCAAATTATCACAAAAAAAAATCTCAAAAATTTATAAGGAGTGAATGATTGTGACCTATGATCGAAGAAATATAAAGGTTGGAATTGTTGTGACTATTCCTAGGAAATAAGTTTTTTTAGTAAATAAAATAAAATATATAAATTTATTAAAAGGGTATTTAAGTAATTTAATTTTTAAATTGGAGAGTTCATGCTTTTAAAATAATATAGATATAGATATAGATATAAATGTATATAAATTCAATGGTCTATATTTGATGATTTGTGATAAAATGAGGCATTTAAAAGATGTCATAATGAAAAATATGTTAACAATTGTATCAAAACTAAATTGGTTACTATCATGATTGTGAAAAAAAAAATCTTGATGTGTCTTATTTAATTCAAAATTAAGTTAAATCTCTGGATGTTACATGGGCACCATCCACCTATTACAATTTCCCTAATTAATGAAATATCAAATTGCTGCTTGAATTGAAATTTAGGATAATTTTGTACATTATTATATAGAGGAGATGAACTTGGAAAAGCAACTAATTAAGTTTATTAATTGCAGAGATATTCAAAACTCCACGTTAATTAGATCAATTAATTAGGGAAGGAGAAAACGTGTATCATATATAATTTGCCAAATATATTGCTTATAGAACCTTAATTGAGGAAACATCAAAAAGCAACAATACACTTTACTCATTTTCCAACATATCAATATCAAATCGCTAAACTATGTGCGCGTGATTGCTTATTATCTATCATGAGTTTGACTTGCGCTTTAAAACTATCTTTTTGAAGAAGACCAGAGAGAACCTTTATAACATTCTTGTGGATAAAGCAATTGGCTCCCAATTGAAAATTTCTCTCGATCCCTCTCTAACAGAAAATCATTTTCTTATAAATTTCATTTTTTCAAATGATTAGTTAGTACGGAATATATTCAGTCTAAGACAAAACAAATACTATGAGTTTTTAGCAAAATATTATCCTAAGGCTACATCCCAACCCGAATAGGATATGCTTAGATATTTGCCTTTCCTAGGAAAACTAATTCCTAAATTGTCAATATACTTAGTTGTTGTACAAAAGATAGAGGAATTACAAAAACTTTTACATCACCAAAACAGTCGTACTTGGAGCCTTCCTTGGCCATCAAATCAGCTGCCTAGTTCTGCTCCCTGAATACATGACGTAGCTCCCATACTGCAACCCTACTCAATAATGACGACCTACAATCAAAGATAAGGTTGCCAAGAAGTGGTGTACCTGATTTGATGCTTTTCAAGACTTTCACTGCATTTGTTTCAATTTGTAGTCGCATGAGATTGTGTTGGATAGCCAGTTGGAGCCCCCACCTGATTGCTTTAAGTTCTGCCTCAAGCAGGTTTGTATGGACTATGATACTGTAGAACCCAAGATCAGTGGCGTACGCAGAATTTGTTTTAAGCGGTGTCACAATTTAAAGGACTAGGATAGCTTAAGAAGGAAATTAATGAAGCTTTTGTTTTAGGTCTCCA
>JBCEWC010019270.1:0-11508 GCA_038996855.1 Solanum aculeatissimum
ATGATGAGTGTAATGATGCTATGATGGCTTGATCGAGGGTCTTCGGGTCCTCTTTCACCATGTCATATCTAGGCCCCTATTAGGGTCGTGACAACTACCCTTCCATTCCAAGACAGATTCATTAGGAATCTGAAATCTGACTTGTCTAGTCCTACAATCGACTGAGGCATAGGATGCATACAACCAATCCATCCCTAAAATAATGTTGAAATCATACATCTCAAGATCTATAAGATCACCAGGAAAAACTTTATGCAAGACTGAAATAGGACAACCCTATACACCTTTCGGGCAATGATAGACTCACCCACAAGAGTATATACCGAGTAATGTTCCCTCAAAGTTTTAGGATTCAAACCAAATTTAATAGCCAACAGAGGAGTCATAAAAGATAAATTTGTACCTAGATCAAGAAAAGCATAAGTATCAAAATCAAAGTCTTTTAACATGCCAGTCCTAACATCTGGAGCTTTATCCACCTCTTGTCGAGCGTGAAGAGCATATTGTTTCTAAGAGCACCACCAACTTGAGCCTTTGGCTTCCCTTGTCTGCCGGTAGCCACTTGACCCCTCTTTGTTACTTCAGATAGTCGGCAATCTTGTGGTCCATACTTCCACACCCAAAGTAAGCACCCGATGCCTTTCTACACTCACCCACATGATTTCTCCCACACTGGCCACGACGGGGAGCTTGTGGTCCATCCCCAACTTGTGCCTTAGGAGAAGGCACCTTAGCGTTAGCAAACTTTGTATTCGAGCCTTGGCTTTGTTAGAACCGGCCATTTCCACTACCACTCCTAGAGTTGGAGAACCCACCATCAAAGTGGGCCCTCTTGGCATCATTCACCCATCTCTCTTTGAGTTTCTCTCTCTCAATCTTCTCAGCATAGGTCATTAGCCTAGAGAATTCCATTTCCTGAACAAGCATGGCGGTGCGACATTCTTTCACCACCAAATCAGAGACCCCAGAAATAAACTTGTGCATCTTTGCACGGGGTCCGCCACTAGCATAGGGGCATATTTTGAGAGCTTGGTAAACTTGAGAAATAGTCCCTCACAAACATGTTACCTTGCCTAAGGTTGATGAACTCGGTCATCTTGGCCTCCCAAAGTTCAAGAGGGAAGAAACAATCCAAAAATGCAAGCTTGAACTCCTCCCAACCCACCTTAGCATTTGTTGTTCTCTCAACCAGCCACTAATTATACCAAACCTTGGCTACATCCTTCAACTGATAAGAAGCTAACTCAACCTTCTCTTTAGAATTAACACCCATAATGGTCAACACCTTAGTGAGCTCATCAATAAACTCTTGGGCATCTTCATCAGCTTTCAAACCAAGGAACTCTGTAGGATTCATCCGAGTGAAGTCCCTCACCCTACAAGCCGAAGTACCACTCTTTGCGGGGTTAGTCAGTCGGGCCTGATTGGTGACCACCAGGACCAACATAGCCATCACATTTTGAAATTCAGTGTGGGTCACTTGCACCTCCATAGGCACTCAAGGGGCTTGTTTCTCGTCAATCGGGGCCTATCTGGGGAGGGGAGCTCTTCGGGGAGGCATTTTCTGAAAGAGTAACAAGAATGCCAATATTTTAAGAGATCTTACAAGACAGTTCACAGCATGACATAAGAAATAATGAAGTGAGAAAATTCATAAAACATTGTCATAGCCTCTCATTCATAGGTATGACGTGTATCATACCCATGAATAAGACTCTAATTGATGCGGCATATTAGACTCCGAGGATCAATTATGAACCTAGGGCTTCGATACCATCTTTGTCACGACCTGAAGGTAGGGCCTAGATATGACATGGCGAAGGAGAACCCGAGAGTTCTCAATCAAGCCATCATAGCATCATCACACACATCATCAGCTCGGAAACACGTAATAAAATGAACAACACATAATGTCTAAGAAACTCCAGGACTTAGGACTCAACTACGGGGATGTTATCGGGGATGGGGTAAACATGATTCACGTAGAACATTCTCAATCAACAATTTATAATGGCATAAGTGAAAGCATAACCAAGCATAAATAATCATAGTGAATGGAGATAGTCATAACTTTGCAAATAAGCAGATAGTATGACGTACAGTAGAATCAAAAGTGTCCAAAACATGTCTCTACTAGAATAAGAAGGGAGCCTCGACATAGTTCGAGGTCACCCTTAAGTCACAAGATAGATAAAGAAAAGTAAAGACATAAGCTAGAAGAAGGTAGGTTTGTCCTTGGAGTATAGGGCTCACCACAACAGCAAGTCTGGGATCACGACTAGTCGTCCAACGGTAGATGAATGTCCTCTTCGGTCCCTACATGGTTAGAACATGTAGACAAAGAATATGGGTTAGCACATTTAATGCACTAAGTATGCTGGCATGCAATGCAAATAAACATGAACCTACAACCAAGTTAGATGACAAGGACACATATGTAGAAGGAGAATATAGGAAAGAAAAGTATATCAATATGCCATCTAATCCATGATGCATGACATGTGACAATGCTTACGGTATAGGGGATGAGACGTAATCGATATCACAACCCATGTGAGCTAGTACATGGACTCCCGATGTCAGGCCCTCGCATTGAGATTAGGGTGACTACGTACTTACCAAGGGTAGTCATACCACACCTTACGACCCAGTCATTTCGGTGTGATGGCCACCTTCTTTATGACCCGTTCATTTAAGAAGTATTTACAAGTCATATCAAGAATACCTATGTTGGCACATAGTTACGAGAAAGGAGTGGGACCTTTAGGGATAGTTCACTTACTACTCCAATCCCATCGATGCTCGGTCATTATCCCACAAGACTACATATATATATAAATACATGCTTTCAAACGAAGGACAAGTACTTTCAAAATAATTCACTGCAAGGTTAGGCTAAAAAGCCAAACGAGAGTTCAAAGATCAAGTGCAAACACCAATGTATAGGAGTAGCTCATTCAAATCATATTGTATCGGTGTAAACACCCATAATTACTCAAAGAGCCAAATCATATACATTATGTGATCACATTCTCTTCAATTCCTATGTCTTATAAAAATCAAGTCATCTCATAACAAGAGTTTCATCAAACCAATCTTTTATGCTCATGAATGCAATGCATGGGTGATCATTGAATGTCATGGGTATTGGATATCAATACTTAAATCATCATAAGAAAAGATTCGTACTCAAAACATAGTGAAAATCATTAACTAAAAACACAGTTCTTAATACTCATGCTTGAATTGAAGAACAAAATGGGACATGCAATTTAATTGTTCGTAAAATCACAGGAATTCAATAATTGGAGCTTAATTCATCGTAACATCAACCTTAAAGTACAACCCACAACTCAATTGAAGAAATTCATTCTCAAATTATAAAACCAAATTCCAAAGTAAGGGAAATGCATCAAAATTAAAGAGCAAAAGGTTTTTGGGTTTTCATGGTTGAAAGAGGAACCATGAGTCAATCTCACATACCTGGATTAGTTAAGGAGAACAAGAAGATTTGAAGGAGACTGAGTTTTCTTTGATTCCTAAGCTTAGACTTTAATGGAGTTAAAGAGCAATTGAGAGAAAATTGAAGGAATTTGATTTGAAGAATGAAGAATATGGTTAAATCAGGGGTTTAGGAGAGTTTTTAAACAGTAAAATGACCCTAAGATCAATTTAAAATTACCATTAAACCCTTAATGAAATGTGAAAGAAAATTGAAACGATTCCCGTCGACGTGGACTACACGGACCATGTAGTGACTCACGATCCGTGAGTCTGACCGCGAGACCTCACTTGGGATAATTCATAAATTTTTGTAAAGGATAGGAAAATTTGAGACATCACTTATACGCTACCCCAAATGGACCGTGCAACCTCACACAGACCTTGTAGTGGTCCGTGGAGTCTTTTTTAGCCCGTGGCCTTGGTTCAAATCCTTGGCCACTCACTGGAACCCCACATGATCTGGCTCATGGACCGTGAGGCTTCACATGGACCATGTAGTGGTTCGTGGAGCCTTCCTTGGCCCGGAGGCTAGGCTAAAAGTTTTACGGACTCACTACCTCTCCACACGGACTGGTCAACAGTCCATGAGCCTCTATACTGCTCGTGGTCCTACCGTGATGCAGTAACTTAGACAATTTTTCAGAAGAAAATCCATGTGCATGCAGTCCCTCCAAAAAGGCCATAACTTCTTCCTCTAAACTCCGAATTCCATGAAACTAATTGTGTTGGCAAGATAACTCAAAGAGCTTTAATTTGATAGGTATGGCCCCACACAGTTCATCCCACACCAATAGATATCTCCATTTAAAGTCAAACTCTCTTAAGGCCTCAAGCCAAAATTAACCAATACGACATCTCCCAGGACGGTCGTGCATGGGAGACTTGGAACACTCGAAAGCTAACCAAGATAGATTCAAATCAACCCTCAAACAGTAACACAAGGTTTGGGAGTTTTTGGGTTATTACACTTCATCTGCACTATCTCCAACAATAGATGATTTGACCATACTTCGTTGGCTTTCTCTTTCAACTAACATAAAATATGCCTTATTAAGGCTCGGAGTTGGCTCAGTCATTCATATTTGACTTCATGACTAATCATATGTCTTATTCAATCCCATTAAAAATTGCATTAACTTTTGTCGATGCATATGAGCACAAAAGTCTCTAGATCTAAAATAGTCACATGGTGGTGGTACAATGCTTTAAAATTCATCCCTCAAGTTGCGCAATTTCAAAAAATATACAGGAATACTATCACTTCCTTGTATTGAACTTTCTATATCCTTATGCAATTGAAAGTTTGGTGAAGCATTTACCTTGACAAAAATTTCTCATAGATCATCCCAAACTGCTCCTGCACTCGTTGCATATACAATTCCTGTATGTAATTCTGGTGTCACAGAACTCATAATCCAACTTTTTACGATAGCCTTTCATTGATCCCACTGATGCCCCAACTTAGCTCCAAAGCCCTCCTTCTTTGAAGTTCCATCTACAATCCCTAATTTATTCTTTCTTGGAAGTTGAATTTGCATAGCTCTGCTCCACACAGAGTAATTTTCAGACCCTGTTAGCTGTATCGAAATGATGGTAGTTCCACTTGTATCTGAAGAATGAAGAAAGGGAACATGATTATGGTTGAATTTCGTTATCGACGCCATTGTTAACCTTCGATCTAGAACCATCTGAACTCACAATTGTGGTTGAGACTCTGATACCATGATAAGATTCACCACTTCATGTTCAACTGAATACAATCAGAGAAAAACATAGAGAGGAGAAAATTTTTGAAAATTTTATTTTCTTCAACAGAACAAATGGTTATAATGCTGATGTATTTATACATGTTCACTGACTCTAACAATTTTGAGGACAATTGCTCATTCCTAACTAACCAAAATAGATTCCTAACTAACTGACAGTTAACCATCTAACAACTCCTAATTGCAGTCTTCACGTTATTCTTAATTCTTCAGTTTTCGAAAGGGAAAGAGAATTTTGATTACATTTCTCCTGTTATATTTTATCAAATGTTTTTTAGCTTTATATTTTATTATTGATTTTTAAAGCAATTTTAATATTGTAGACTTATAAATATGTTTCAAATAATTTTACTTTATTTTAATAAGAAAATTAATTAGGTTCCTTCGGTTTCATTCTTCATACTTCTTAGTTATACTGGAACAAGAAAAGAACAACTAGAATCAATAGGGAAGCTAGTTAGAGATTGAAACAATCACTACAAAGCTTTAGTGTGAGGTTGGTCAGAGGTATTACTATCCTGTACATCTTGGGGTGGTAGTAGAAAATATTAATTAAATGAGAACGTCTGAATGCTGAAAGAGAAAATGTTCCATGTAAATTGCACTTTAAAATAGGTTTCTCGATCTGAAGGATCACGACAAGCTCCTCATATAACATGTATTCCAAAATTAAAATTGGTTAAAATTGCTTAATTAGAACATGGTGGTTGATGCAATGTTAGCAAGTCCATCGAAGTTGGTGAAGGCCTTAAAAAATTGTGTTTCTTTTAACACCCTACACTTCTTAAAATTAATTTAGGTGAAGGTACGTAGGATTCAACAACCGTAAGAACACCCCATGCTGCATGGTGTTTGGACGATGCATCCTTGTTGACTCTTTAAAATTTGAAGCCCGATCAAGTGTTGTTTAGGATTAATTGTAATCATAACCACATTATGTCTCCAAAGTAAACAACATATGTTTGACAAAATAATATGTGTGTGATGGATGCATCTCTTTGGAAAGTATGAATAAAGAAGAAACTTAAAGACTAGGAGCTTGATTTCCCCTCTTACTAAATTATTTTTGATGCGTGTGCGTTGCATGTGTATGAAATCCATGTAGTTTATTATATTTATAAAATAATGTCAATATTATTAAACTATTTGGTGAACGATTATAAATGAAACAATAAAGTATAAGTTCCTAATGAATCATGCATGTGAACTTTCTTATGATTACTAACTATGGGCATATTGACCATTGTGAAATCAATATCCAAAAATATCTATATCTTTTTATAATATATGTAAAGGTTAGATATAGATAAGGTGATGTGGCACATCTTTATGGCCTCTAATTAATTATTACATTTATTTTCCCCCCTTGTTTGATTTTTTTCTCATTGTAAAAATAATTATGATGTGTAAAAATAAAAAGTCACTCTTAAAATCTCTTAGATATACCTTTTCCTCCCTCCCCTTTAAGTAATTACATAGTTATTGTTTTAATATAACATAGATATAAATTAATAAATATAAATCTAAAATAAAAAATACTAAATTGAGTATTTTAAGCTGGATGTGTCATAGTAATTTAACATTCATGTTGGGTATTCAAATTTCAATTATTAGAAAAGTCACAATCCTTCAATAAGTTCACAACTCATCCAAAAACTCACAACTCTTTAAAAAAGTCACAAACCTTTTGAACAAGTCATAATCCTTCAATGTAAAAAAAAATTTACTTTGAATATAATATAAATAAATAAGATAAGATAACATAACATAACATAACATAACATAACATAACATAAAATAACATAACATAACATAACATAACATAACATAACATAACATAACATAACACAACACAACACAATACAACACAACACAACACAACTTAATACAACATAACACAACATAACACAACATAACACAACATAACATAACATAACATAATATAATATTGGGAAAAGGGTAAAATAATACCCCCATACCTATGTGAAATAGAGTAGAAATATCCCTCCATAACGTTTTGGCTCAAAAATACCTCTAAATTAAATTTTTGGCTTAAAAATACCCCTCTCTAACAGAAAAAATGATTAAAAATACCCCTGAACTATCAAAAATGGAGCAAAAATATCCCTTGATAAGATTTTGATTTAAAAATATCCCTCCCTTAAAAAATTTCAAAAAAAAAAAAAAGAACCTCCCTAATGGAAATGACACCATGCATGTTAGGTGGACAAAAAAAGCCACATGATTAGTCCATATGATACTCCATTTAGGGACCCAAGAGGGTTTTTCTCAAATATTAATTTTGAGACTAGCCTTTCCATGTCCAAAGGGATTGTTATTCCACTTGCAAATATCTCAAAAAATTTGATCTCTGAATAATGTTGATTCACCCTCGTTATAATCATTGCCTCCTCCTTCAATAAGTTTCTTGAGTTTAATAGGATCCAATTCTTCAAAAAAATTTAACCTACAAGGCTTGTATATAAATTATTGTGCTCATGTTAGCAATGTAACACAATTATAATAAGTAATCATTTTCAAGACATAATTTATTTGCAACTGTAAATAATATTTCTTTTAATATAGTAAGAATCTAGACTACTCAAAGTCTCATGAAATTTAATTTGGAGATGAGTTGCGGTCAAATTGTTTTAATGAAAAGGGAATATTTTAAATAATAACTTTAAAATTTTAATGGAGGGTATTTTTAGCCGAAAACTAACGAAGGGTATTTTGCTCCATTTTTAATAGTTAAGGGGTATTTTTGGTCCTTTTTCATTTGTGTTAGAACGAGGGATATTTTTGAGCCAGAAATTTAATGGAGGGGTATTTTTGGGCCAAAAATATAACGGAAGGATACTTTTGAACCAAAACGTAATAGAGGGGTATATCTGCTCCATTTCAAATAGTTCAGGGGTATTTTGACCCTTTTTTCTATAATATAATATTCACTAAATTAGGTGTTTTAAGAAGAAGAAAATAAAATTTATAGTTTAAATATATGATGGAACCCCTTTATTTATAGCCAACAAAGGATATTATGAACATGTGTTTATTGTGCCTTATCTGAAAAGTTACAACTTATAAAAAAAAATCACAACTCTTTGGAAAAATCACAATCTTCGAAAACGTCACAACCCTTTAAAAATGTCATAACTTTTTGAAAAAGTCACAACCCTTCTAAAAATTCATAACTCTTTGGAAAATATCCCAACCCCTTGAAAAAGTCACGACTCTTTGAAAATGTCACAACCCTTCTAAAAAGACAACACTTTGGAAAGTCATAATCCTTTGAAAATGTCATAACTCTTTGCCATAACCGTTCAAAAAAATCACAAATCCTAAATCTGAAAAGGAATCAAATAAACAAATATAATATAATATAAAATATAAATGATATACTATTGGGTATTTTAAGTTGGGAAAATTATGATAATTTAATATTTAAATTAAAGAGTTCATGCTTTTAAGATAGTATAAATATAGATTTTACTTACGTTGCCTCATAATTTGAAACCAATGAAACTATTTTCTCTCTTAAGCTTGAGAATGTCAGATAGCTAATTACTTGAGAATAATTTTTAGACTCATCAATGGAAATGAACTCCTATGAAAAAAGTGAATTAAAATGAATTTCACTTCAAGATCTGCAGAAATAGAGGGAGAAGATAAGGGAATTAAAGGAGAAGGAGATGAGAGAAAGATATTGAGAGGAGAGTGAAAAAGAAAGAATCATTGAAAATTCATTAAGTTTGTCATAAGTGGTGATTATATAATGACCCTTTTGGTAATTTTCATGCTTTTGTATGTTTTTACTATTTTGCCTATTCCTGTAACTTTCTTGTAGCTTTTACTTGGTGTTGGGATAGGTGAGACGCTTTTTGAGGTAGTTGGACGAGTTTGATCGAAGTTTTTCCGTTTCTATGATTTTAAAGTTAAAAGGTTGACTTTACTCAACATCTAGGGATTCTTATGTCGTATGAAAATTCTTTCAGTTCCATCAGCTCCAAAATTTCCATTTTGGTTTTTGAAGCATGGTTGGCTTGAGATTTGGGGCCTTCGTTTTGAGTTTATGTCATTAGGTATTTTAACTTTGAAGTTTTGGACTAAAGTTTAACTGTGGTCAATATTCTTGATAAATAAACTTGAATGAAAATTTTGATAGCTTGATAGCTTGAGTTTGGTCTAGAATGTCCTTTTGTTTGGTTCTCGAGGTGTTCAGATGAGTATGTGGCTTTTGGCATTTTATTTGAACTTTCTTTGTAAGTGTTGACTTGGGTCAATATTTTGACAAGGAAACCTCTGTTGGTTGTTTCATCAATTTTGTTAAGTATAAAATGTCATTTTGTATAGGATAACATAGTTTGCATCAATGGGGTTCTAAACAAAATCTGAACCACCAGATAAATTTTCACTCTTGATAAACAACTGATGCTTTGCTGCTAGTGCAACAAACATTTATTCTCTGCATTTGTAAGCCTTTGGTCACATTCATGGAAATCTAGGGGTGTTGTTCACCATAACCACATGATTTACCTCTGCGTTGACAGAGGGAAAGTTCCATAGGCATCGCGACTGCAGACTAGGCTTCGCATTCTCGGAGGTTTAGCTGACTGACTTCCACATTCGCAAAGGCCAAACACATGGCACTTAAGTCTTTTAATAGATATATTTCCAACATGCATTTTCCAATTTAAAATTAGTTTTTTAGCGATTTTTAGAGCATTTATTGTCAGTTTTGGGAGATTTATGTTGGGTTGCGTTAGTGATGTACTGTCAAAATACAATACTTTTGATGCGTAAAACTTAAAATTTTTATACATTCCGTGACACATTTTATTGGATTTTATATGTATATGTTATAGTTTGCAGGAAATTGGGATTCAACATGGTTTTGTTGAACTACAACATTGCAGACTAATTCTTTTATATGCATTTTGAATTCTGTTAAATCTTGAACATTATATTTTAATGGTTTCTGTGTTAATATATTATTTTCATTAATTAATTCAATTCTTACTTTTGTATTATGTTTTTCCCATCCTTGTAACGGGTTTTCATTGTATAAGAGTTCTAATCTTTCTTGAATTATTTTTATTTTATCTATTGTGAATATAATCAGTTCAATTTTTAGGTTATCTTCTTTTATATTTTCCAGTTTTTGTGTTATTTTTTTACTTCCTTTTATCCATTCTGTAGTTTTTACATTTTTTATTTGTTACTCTTTTTGCTCATATTTTATGTTTACATGGGGTTGTAAACCACCAATGTGTTATTGTTATTACATGTGGGTAGAATTTTTCTAGAAATGGCATTCCTAATAACATGTCTTTTGTGGTAAATTCGAAACTATATATTTCTTTTATCGTTAAGATCTTATCTCATATCTGTATTTTTACATTTTTAGTTGTGTAAGTAATCATACTTCCTTCGTTATTAAATCATGTTACTACTAATGTTGTTTTTAATTTTTCCCATTTATTTTTTTATAAACAATTCTATTTACACATATTAGCTTCTACTCTTGTAACTATCATTGGGGTATAATATCTATTATAATATCCTTCTATTATTATCTTTGCAAGTATGTATATTTTCATATTTTTTATAGCAAAGTTCTTTTTATTATTACTCTTTTGTTTTAGTATGTTATTGTTAATTGTTTGTCTTCTAAATTATATGGCTTTACTTGTTCTAACCATTTTATTCCTAGTGTTATATTTCTTTCTCCTTGGTAGATTTTAAATTTTATTGTCATAGGTATTCCTCCTATAATTATTTCTTTTTCTGTAGTTTATTCAGTATTTATCAAAGATTTTAAACTACTCTCAACATATTTTCATGGTAAATTTTTCAAGAGATTTTAATATAACAATACTATAATATGATGAATAGTTATGATATTCAAGAGATTATAAGGAATATAAAGATTTAGCTATTCATAATCATGAATGATTTTACCTGCTCATGTACATCTGTGCTAGATGTTTTTGGTAGTTGCTCCATTTTCTAATAAGACTTATATTTTTATTGATATGAATATTTCTTACAAAGAGAGAGAAGGGAGGATTGATTAGGATTGCCTCTTCTCCGTATGTCACGACCCGGATAGGGGCCTAGATGTGGCATGGCGAAAGAGGACCTGAAGACCCTCGATCAAACCATCATAGCATCATTACACTCATCATCGGTTCGGAAACGCAAAAGCTAAAGCATGTAGCACATAAGCTCTAAGGGT
>JBCEWC010019271.1:0-11508 GCA_038996855.1 Solanum aculeatissimum
TGTCATGAGACTCAAGAATTGAAAGATTTAGGACCATTTGGAATAAGAAGAACCTAGTACCTTAGGCTTGAGTAGATTAGAAAAGATGAGGATATCGCTCCTTCATGTCTATCCCCGCTTCTCATGTAGTGCTCTCCACACGTTGATTTCTCCAAAACACTTTTATCGAAGCCACATCTTTATTGCGAAGTCTCTTCACTTGCCTATCAAAGATCGCAACCGGCACCTCTTCATAAGTCAAATTTTCCTCAATACCAACACCTTCCAAAAGAATAATTGCACTAGGATCACTAATCGATTTTCTCAACATAGACACATGGAAAACCGAATGAATAGAACTCATATACGAAGGCAACTCCAATCTATAAGTCACATTGCCAATCCGCTCAACAACCTAACATAGCCCAACATACCGAGGACACAACATACCTTTTTACCAAAGCACACAATACCCTTCATAGGTAAAACCTTCACATAAATTCAATCACCCACATGAAATTCAAGGTCTCTCTTCCTAACATCCGAACAAGACTTTTGGCGACTTTGATCCATTCTCAATCTTTCTCTATTCAACTTTACCTTTTCCATAGCTTCAACCACCAAATTCGGGCCTATAAAGGTCATTTTTCCCAACTCAAACCATCCAATCGAGGGCTTACACCTTCCTTCATACAAAGCCTCACACGATGCCATTCTGATACTATCATGGAAACTATTGTTATAAGCAAACTCAATGAACGGTGGGTGATTGTCCTAATTTCCCTTGAATTCTAATACACAAGCCCTCAATATGTCCTCCAAAGTGTGACTTGTCCTTTTAGCTTGACCATCGGTTTGGGGATGGAAAGTGGTACTCAACTTCACCTTAGTACCAAGGCCTCTTTAGAATGACCCTCTAAAAATGAGAAATAAATTGAGCACCACGATTTGATATGATAGACACAGGTACACCATGCAACCTCACCAATTCTCGAATATACAAATTAGCATAATCTCTAGCATTATAAGTAGCTTTGACCAGTAGAAATGAGTCGACTTGGTCATTCAATCAACAATAACCCATGTAGAATCAAATTGCTTACGGGTATGGGGCAAGCCAACAATAAAATCCATACTTATATCTTCCCATTTCCAAGTAGGAATCTCGATGTCTTGGACCAAATCATCTGGCCTTTGATGCTCCACCTTCATTTATTGACAACTAGGGCACTCGTACACAAACTTAGCTATGTCCTCTTCATACCATGCCACCAATATACCTCCCTCAAGTCTCGATACATATTGGTGGATCTCAGCTATATAGAATAATAAGAGTCGTAAGCCTCACGCATGATTATTTCTCTAAGACCATCGACATTGAGAACACACAACTGATCAAGATACCGAAGCACACCATCTCCCCCTTAGGAGAAAAGCCCCAATCTTTCTTTTGACAACCTACTTCTTCAATTCAACCAAAAATGGGTCTAAATTTTGCTTTGCCTTGACACCCACAACAACAAAATATTCGACTCTCCTTTGAACATGAATACCACCATCAGTGGAGTCCGCCAGTCTGACACCCAACCTAGCCAAACGGTGAACCTATCTCACTAGATCCCCCTTGAAGTTGATTAAACAATTCATCAATTCTAGGTAACATATACTTATTTTTTACGATTACCTTATTCAATTACCGATAGTCAATACATATCCATAGTGACTTGTCCTTCTTCCTTACAACCAACACAGAAGCACCCCAAGGTGAAATTCTTGGCCAAATGAAGCCTTTGTCCAATAAGTCTTTCAACTGTTCCTTCAGCTTCTTCGATTCAGTCAGTGCCATATGATAAGGAGGAATGGAAACAGGTCGAGTATCCGGTCATCATCAGAGTTAGAAGACTTCAAGACATGTTTCATAGTACGACAAAAGGGACAATGAAGTGAAATAATTCCTTAAACATCACCATAGCCTCTCACTCATAGGTATGGTGCACAACAACCCATGAATAAAACATTACTTGATGTGGCATGTTGGACTTCGAGGACTATTTATAAACCTAGTGCTCGGATACCATCTTTGTCATGACCCGAAGGTAGGGCCTAGACGTGAATTGGCGATAGAGAACCCGAGAATCCTCAATCAAGCCATCTTAGCATCGATTCACACATTATTGGTTCAGAAGCACGTATAATGACAGTAGCACATAATTCTAAGGGATTTAGGAGCTTTGGACTCAAGCTATGGGGATGTCATTGGGGAAGAGATTTGCATGAATTACATAGCACATAACAAATATGTTCTAAAGGGCGGGTAAGTATGACTCAAGCTATGGGGACAAAGGGACTTGGGACCTTCCATATAAACACGTTTTCATCAAGTCATATCATAGTACATAAGCATAATCATAATCAAAGCATAAATTACCATAACATCTCAACAAACAAATAGAACGGTGTACAATAGAATCTGATATATCCAACAATGCCTCTACATAGAATAAGACGGGTCCATGACATAACTCGGGCTCACCCTCAAGTCATAAGATAGAAAAGACATAACAAAGCATAAGATAGAGGAAAGTGGGTCTTGCCCTTGAAATAAAGGGCTCACTACTAGCAACAATCCAAGGTCTCCAAGCTAAACGTCCAAAGGTGGATAGAAGTCGTCTCTGGCCCCTACATGGTTAGAACATGTAGATAATGAGTATGGTTTAGCACATATAATGCACTAATTATGCGGGCATGCAATGCATATGAACGTGAGCCTACAAATAGCTAGATGACAAAGGCACATATATAGAAGGAGAAGATAGGAAAGAACAGTATACCAATATGCCATGAAGTTCATGATGCATGAAATGTCATAATGCTTAAAGTATAGAGGATGAGACATAACCAAAATCACAATCCATGCGAGCCAATACATGAACTCCCGAAGTCAGGCCCCCGCAAGCGGGATTAGGGTGACTACTTGCTAAGGGTAGTGACACCACACCTTATGGGAACAACACCCATTTCGGTGTGATGGTCACCATCCTTATGACCCGGTCATTTCATAAGGATTTACAAGTCATATCATATCAAGATACCTATAATGGCACATAGTTTACGAGAGAGGAGTGGGACCCTTGGGGATAGCCCACTTACTACTCCAATCCTATTGGTGCTCGGTCGTCATCCCACAAGAATACATATACATACTTTCAAAATAAGGACAAATACTTCCAAATCGATGCAATGCAAGGTTGGGCTAAAAAGCCAAAATGTAATTCAAGTCTTTTCATACTTAGGCTAAAATGCCAAACAAGAGTTCAAGTAACAAATGCAAGGGCAAATGCATTGGAGTAGCTCAATCAAGACAAGTGCAAGATTGTGTAATCACCCAAAAGTGCCCAAAATCCAAGTCAAGACAAGTTGTGATCACAATCTAGTCATATCCCATGTCTTACATAAATCAAGTCAAGTCAAGGTGGGACTAAGCCCATAACAAAAATTTCATCAAAATCAAGTTTCCATGTATGCATATGCCATGAATAATGAGATGAATAAGATGGAAATTTAGAATTCATAATTTAAATTCACAATAAGAAGAATTCATACGAAATTCAAAGTTAATCAACAATTAAAACTCAATTTAACATTACCCATGCATAGTTTAAAGCTTAAAGGGACATGCATAATTAAATCCTCATAAAATCAATGGAATTCAACAAATTAGGGATTAATTTACTTTAAAATCAACAATTAAATATAGTCTATACTTCAATTTAATTAAATCCTTCATAATTTAAAAGACCCAATTTCAAAGTAAGCATAATTTCATAAATTAAATTGAAGAAATTCATTTGGGGTTTCATGGTTGAAAGGAGCCATGAATAAATTCCCACATACCTTTATTAGCCAAGAAAAGTAAGAAGAATTGATGAAGAATAAAGTCTTCCATTGATTCCCAAGCTAAGTATTCAATAGAGCTTTGAGAGGAGTTCTTGAGAGTAAACTTGAATATAATTCTAAGGGTTTGAATGAAATTGATGAAGATGAATGAATAAAATCTAATTTGGGGGCTTAGGATAGGTTTAAAGGTCATAAAATACCTTGGGAATGGGTCAAATTATCAAAATTGCCTCAATAAAATGTAACCTGAAATTTTAACCCGTAACTCTCATGGTTGGTCTCACGTGTCGTGAGCCTCTTCACTGGTCATGAGGCTCACTGACCCAGCCCAGGCAGTCCCTACAAAAATGGGCATAACATTTTACTCCGAACTCAGAATTGAGTGAAACTAGTTTTCTTGGAAAACTGATTCAAAGAGCTTCCATTTGATATATAATAGGCCACCCAAGTCATCTTTTGCTAAGAGATATGACCAGTTAAATTTGACCCTTCCAATGGTCCATGTGAGAATCCATACTTAGAAATATTTTTACACCGACACTTTGACGGCCACCTTTATGGGTCGTGTGATGGCTCATGGACCGTCCAGTGGCCCGTGTGGCTTGACTTGGTCATGAACCAGTCAAGTCTTACACGAGCAGCAGCCACACGAGCCGTCCAAGGCTCCACAAGCTGTTTGGCCCCTCGTCAACATAACACAAGCTTCCAGAACAGTAATTTCATACATAGAACCAGCCCTTGCGTCAAGACCTTCATGAAACACTTTGTTACGACTCGTATTCAGGATCATGAGGCATCCACACAAGCCATTTGGTGGCTCACGACCCGTATCGGGTCCCGTGGTGTCATGCCTTAGCCAATTTTCCAGAAGGAAATCCCTACACAGGAAGCCTTACAAAAAATGTCATAACTTTTCCATACAAATTCCAATCAAGTGAAACCAAGTGCATTGGAAAGATAACTCAAAGATCTTCAATTTGATATTACATGGATCACCCAGTTCTACTTGTGCTACGAGATATGACCGGCTAAAGTTGATCCTTCCAACAGTCCATAAGAGATTTCTATACTTAGAAAACTTTTTCTCCCACAACCATATGGTAGGCTTCACACGGACCATGAACTGTTCCTTGGAGCCTCACTTGGTCCAAATACTTGGTTGGCACCTTCACACGGATTGGTTCACAGGCCTTGAAGCCTAACACGGTTCGTGAAACCCACTTTCCCGTTGACGCAATTTCTGGAACGTTAACCTTATACATAGAATCAATCCTTAGGTCAAGGCCATCCAAAACACCTTACCACGCCTGGTGATAGGTCACACAGACTATGAAGTGTCACACAGTCCGTGAAGGCCTCCATGAGGCAGTGCCTTAACCAAATTTCAGAAACGGATCCCTGTGAAGGCAGTCTCACAAAAAAGGCCATAACTTCTTTATTCAAACTTCAAATCAATTGAAACTAAGTGAGTTAGAAATATAACTCAAAATCTTCAATTTGATATATCATGACCCACACAATTCATCCTGTACCAAGAGATATGTCCATTTAAAGTCAGTACTTTCATAAAACGTCAGGCAAAACATAACCAATACGATTTCTTTGAACATGGACACTTAAGAGAGACTCATGACGATTGTTAGCCAACCAAAATAAGTTCTAATCAGATCATAATCAGTTTCACAAGGTTCTAAAATTTTTGGGTTGTTACAACAATATCTAATTTTACCTTATTAGTTCCTCATGGTTCCCACAACCCTAGTTGTGGATTTAGCTATGCATGACTGATGTAGATGTAGAAATTATGAAAGAGGACAACATAATTAAGCACTTACACAGATAAAACTGAGAATAAGAAATTCAACTCTTCAATTAAGATTGCAAAACTCAAATTAAGAACACACAACATTATTTTTCTATTACTAAGAACACTAAAATATGTTGATAATACAAAACTCTCTGAAAACTCTTGAAAAATAATCTTAAAACCCTATTTATAATAAGTAAAATTAAAGTCAAACCGAATTAGAAAAACTGTGTCGGTGAACTTTAGGGGACCCTTTTACAACTCATAGACCACTTCACGACCCGTAGATCGGGGTTTCCTGGACTCTGGCAGTGTTCTGGAGATGACTTCCATGAGACCATTCCACAAGTCGTGTAAGATTCTACGACTTGTGGGAGGTTTTATCTGATGACTTTCCTACACTTCTCCACTTTTTGATCCTCGGGGAACGACTATCACTCTATGGCTCGTATGTACTTGTACGGCTCATGGATCCTCCTCGTAGAGTTGATTTCAAGTTTACACCCCTCATTAGAAGTTGATGCAAAACCTACGCTACGACTCGTGAACTCCTCTACGACTCGTAGAGGGTTTCGTGGATCACCCAAAAACCAGCAACTTCAACATATTTTTTCCCAAAGATTTGTCAACATTGTAATCCTGCAAAACAAACACAAAAACATAATCAAATCTACTAACATCGCATTGAGAACACACAAAATTCCAAGTTTTAAGCATCAAAAGTATTGCATTTTGATAGCATATCTACACTCTCAACTTAAAATTGCTGCTTGTCCTCAAGTGACGGTCTCACTCTATATAAGCAGTACAGAGACACACAGACTTCATCAAAATCCTACACAGATACCCACATTATATTTCAAATCCATACCAGATAGTTATCCAGCAAATTAACACAAATCAATATGCTCAACGATGAAACTATGATAAGTCAAGCAATCATAAATAAGAAACAATCACTGAATTAGTCAGACATCAACAATGCAATGCAAGTACCCTCACAAAAATAAGTCTCATTCTTCACTCAGAATGATACTCTTCAAATTCAGTACTTGGGACAATACTACAACACTCACTCTCATAAATGACATTCAAATACTGTGAGCAATACCATAGGCTTGCCCCTATACTCATGACTGACACCTTCAACAAGCTGGTTTAGGATCACTTTAGGACTTTTTAGGCTTGTAACGTAGGCTCAAGGGGCTTTGGTATGATGTTTTAGAGACATACTGACTAATGGCTCTCCTCGCCACTGCATTGTTTTAACACCTTTTTCCCTACCAACTTATATTTTCTTTTTGTTCCCTCTTTCTCCCCTTCCAAACTTTTAAGGGTATTTTAGACTCAATTTTTGCACAGTACCTCTATTTTTCACAATATTGTTCTTTCTATCACACTGATTAGGAACTTCTCTCCCTCTTTTTTTTCTTTTACACCCTTTCCAATTATTGTATTCCCCTTTTTGTATCACTAGTTTTCCCTTTTTTATCATTTTCCTCACACTAATCACCCTCAACTTAGGCTTTTGGCTTGAGTTAAGGTACACAATATCTATCCTTCGAACCAGGAGCCACTTTTGGGTAGCTACCCTCAACTTAGGTTTTTGGCCTCAGTCGAGGTGCAAAATGTTCAAGGAAGGACCAAAACCAAGTTTTGAACTTATCATTAATCAAGGTAGGGTTACTTGGATATTTAAAAAGAAAGAGGTCAATTTTAGGCTTAAAACATAGGGATCAAGGGATATATAGCACATTTGGTTCGTTATTTCAGGCTAAGTGGACTTGTTAATAACAACGGTGTAAGATCCTTTCCTAACCAACTAATCGACAACATAAATCAAAGTAACAGGGAAAGTTTTGAATTGAAACACAGTATTGAATCATGCAATTAAGATCACTCACACATGACACTGCTTACTTGTTAATACAGACTATCAGATCATGCTTTTTATCACAATTTGGCCTAACTTATCAGAACAAGCATTGTCAAACAACTAATCATGCAAGGTTGCTTTCAAAACTAACTAAACACAAAAATTTGGTGGGTACCATTTTCAACAAAAGCATAACTATGTTATAGATATAAGTACTATATACTACTAATACTACCTAAATATCCTAAGCATGTTTGTTCAACAGAAAAAAAACTATCCGTAGGAAGAAAGAATACGGGCAAAAAAACTCTTTGGATAAAATATTGGGATAGTTATAGGCCAAGGTTATTTAGACTTCACTGAGGCCTATAACTACCCACACCCCATCAAAAACTTGCATATTGTCCCTAATGCGCATACATTATCAAAAGTAAAGAACAGGGGTCAAAAGAACATACCTGGGCGCCAAAGTACCTCTCTCAATCTTGTGTTTCCTCCAGAGTAGCACCTGATTTATTGTCGGGGCACGAATGGGTTCACTTGATTACTCAGACTTCATCAAGTTACCATTCTTTCACTGTCTTAATTTCTTTATCATTGCCAAGGTATAGCTTCACCCTTTGATCGTTTACTTTGAATGAGGTGTCATTTCATTTCTCTAATTCGATAGCTTTATGGTTGAAGACTTGTGCAACTCTGAAAGGTCCAATCTATTTGGATTTGAGTTTCCCAGGGAACAACCCCAGTCTAGAGTTGAAAAGTAGTACTAAACCTTTGGGTGCAAATGGTAGTTTTCAATGCGACAATCATGTTATAGATTCAATCATTATTTGTACAAGACTGAACTCTCATATGATTTTAGGTGAAATTCATCAAGAACATTCAATTGGTTCAACCACAAGGTTGCCACCTCGTTCCAATCCAGGTTTAACTTGTTTAGTGCCCACATCGCTTTATGTTCTAGTTCCACCAGTAAGTGATAGGCTTTCCCAAAGATAAACTGGTAAGCAGACATACCTATTGGGGGTTTGAATACAGTCCAATATGCCCATAATTCATCATCCAACTTTCGTGACCAGTTGATCCAGTTTGCATTCAAAGTTTTGGAAAAAATTTATTTGATCCCCCTGTTTGACACCTCCACTTGTCTGCTAGTCTGCGGATGATATGGAGTTGTCACTCTATGCTAGACCTCTTTTTTCAAGTAGTTCTTTGAAAATCCTATTGCAGAAGTGTGATCCTCCGTCACTGATAATTGCTTGAGGGGTACCAAATCTGGAGAAGATGTTCTTTTTCAAGAATGTTGTGATACTTGTGCCTTCATTGTTGGGTAGTGCTACAACCTCAACCCACTTTGATACATAATCCACTACAACTAGAATGTACTTGTTTCCGTGTGAGATAACAAATGGGCCCATGAAACCGATCCCCCATATATCAAATAACTCAATCACCATAATCGATTTAGGTAGAGCTTATGCTTGTGGGAAACGCCACCCTCTCTTTGGCATCTGTCATAATCCTTGGCAAAGTCATGGGCATCTTGATGGATGGTCGGCCAATAGTAGCCTTATAATATTTTATATGTCGTTCGAACTCCACTATGATAGCCCCCGACGAGTGATAAATGGCATGCCTCTGAGATGCTCATCATATCAATCTCTGGCACACAGCGGCAAATAATCCCATCTGTGCACACACAGAACAAATATGGATTATCTCAAAAGAACTTTCTCACATCGGTCACGAACTTGCGACACTCATGGGCAGTCAAATCTGGTGGTACAATGTCACTAACCAAGTAGTTTGTGAAATTTGCAAACCAGGGTATCAAGTCATATGATGTTACCAGGAACCTTTCATCAGGAAAGGAATCATCAATCTCAGCCCCATCATCAAACTTCCCCATGGCTTTCTCTTCTAGTCTGGAAAGATGGTTTGCCACTTGGTTCTCTGTCCCTTTCCATCGAATCAGTCTTGGAGAAGGAGTATCCATCAAATCAGTCTTGGTTTTGCATATTTCTTTATCATCAAATATCACAGTACAGAGTGATCTATATGTTCCACAACTTTGGTTCCCAATAGATAAGATCTAAACTTTTCAAATGCAAAGACCACTATAAGTAACTCCTTCTCTGTGATAGTGTAGTTCTTCTGTGCTATATTAAGGACTTTGTTGGCATAATATATGGGATATAAGATCTTCAATCTGTGCTACCCCAGTACCACACCAACTGCAACCCCGTTTGAATCGCATATGATTTCGAATAGCTTAGACCAGTCTAGAGCAATGATAATAGGAGTCAATATCAACTTTTGCTTCAACCCTTCGAATGCTATATATCATGCATCATCAAACATGAACCTAGTCTCCTTTTCAATCAACTTGCACAATAGATGTGCCATCTTTGGAGTCTTTGATGAAGCGCTGGTAGAAACCTGCGTGGCCCAGAACGTTTCTCACACCTTTGACAGAGATAGGTGGAGAAAGCTTTTCAATGACTTCCACCTTGGCTCTATCTACCTCGATGCCCTTTCTAGATATTTTGTGCCCCAACACGATGCCCTCTTTGACTATGAAGTGAAACTTCTCCCAATTCAGAACCATATGACATTTCTCGTATCTCTGTAGCATCGCATGTAAATTTTTTAGGCTATCTTCGAACGAGCCTCCCACCATACTAAAATTGTCCATGAATACCTTGATTGTTTCTTCCACCATGTCTGAGAAAATGGACATCATACACCTCTAGAACATTGTTGGAGCATTGCATAGACTGAATTGCATTCGTTTGCATGCGAAGGTTCCAAATAAGCATATGAATTTGGTTTTTTCTTGGTCCTCTTAGGCAATGGAGATTTTATTATAACCTAAGTAACCATCAAGAAAGCAGAACCATCCCTTTTCTACCAAGCGATCTAACATCTGATCCATGAACAACATAGGAAAGTGATCCTTGTCTGTTGAAGCATTGAGCTTTCTGTAGTCTATACATACCCTCCATCCTGTGACTGGTCATATAGGAATTAATTCATTGCTCGCGTTTGGGACAACAAAGATACCTCCCTTTTTTGAGACACACTGGACCGGGCTTATCCATTCACTATCAGTTATTAGATCGATTACACCTGCATCCAACCATTTGATAATTCCTTTCTGCACTACCTCCTGCATGGGTGGGTTGAGATATCATTGGTGCTCAACACTTAGTTTGTACCCCTTGACCAGTTGGATCTTGTGAGTACATATTCCCAGTGGGATACCAATGATGTCTGCGATTGTCCATCCGATGGCTTTTTTGAACTTTTGTAGCACTACGACTAATGCATCCTCCTGTTGGGCCATTAGTTTTGCTGCCACTATGACTGGCAATATGTTTTCAATACCTAGGAACATATATTTTAGATGAGGCAGCAGGTCCTTCAACTCCAGATCTGATGGTTCCTCAGTGGAAGGTTTAGTGGGGGTGACTCACGATGTTTTAAGTTCAATTCAAGCTTAGCTTTCCTCCAAGGGAGTCCAAAAGCTTTTAGGGCTTGCACTATCTTTTCATAATCCGGGATGCCATCACTTTCAAAATTCATCAAGACTACCTCCAAAGTGTCGACACCCATCCTCTCTTCAATTGGAACTTCTGGGTCCTCATCGTCCTCATCATGGTTCAGATCAGTCTGAACCATCCTTGGTTGTAGTAGGCCCCTGAAATTAAACAAAAACAAAAGAACAATATGACATAAGCGAGATAAGGGTTAATCCCCCAAGTTACTTAAACTAAACATGTCTAGCTGTATTCCTTGGCAACACTGCCAAAATTCTTAAGGTCGCTCAGGCCACACCTCCTTTTGAGGTAAAGTAGGCGATGTTAAGTATTTAACCTAACTAAGGTTAAGGTTGAATCCCACGCGGAATATGGTAGACTCTAAAGTAGTTCAGTTGTAAAATGGGTTG
>JBCEWC010019272.1:0-11507 GCA_038996855.1 Solanum aculeatissimum
AACCATTACATTCAGTTTGAAAAGACCCTCAGTAAGGTAGCCTTTTCCTACATACATATCATTTTTGCTAATTACAATTTTGTCAGAAACAAGAACACATTTAAATCCGTTATTGATCAAGAGACTAGCAGAAACTAAATTCTTCCTCATTTCTGGAACATGACAGACTTTGTTTAGATTCACCACCTTGCCGGACGTCATCTTTAAACATACTTTGTCATATCCTTCAACTTTTTCTGTGGAAGAATTTTCCATGTAAATGGTCTCATCAGGTGCAGCAGGAGCATATGTTGCAAAGACTTCTTTGACTGCACAAACATGTGAAGTGGCTCCAGAATCAAGTCACCACTCCTTGGGATTTCCTACCAAGTTGCATTGAGTCAACATGGCACATAACTCCATTTCTTCATTCCTCTCAATCATATTTGCTTGATTCTTTTTCTTTTGCTTCTTTGAAGAGCGACAATCAACAACTTTGTGTCCCATCTTCCCACAATTATGACAATTGCCTTTAAATCTCTTTTTAGGCAGATTATTTTGTGGTCCAAATGGCTTCTTTCTCTTTTTGAAAGTTGATCCTTCTTCGACAATATTTGCCCCTTCTATTGTTGAATTTTTCAGTAATCTCTTTTCTGCCGCTTTGTTGTCCTCTTCAATTCTCAAGCGTACGATGAGATCTTCAACAGTCATCTCCTTGAGTTTGTGCTTTAAATAGTTCTTGAAGTCCTTCCACAGTGGGGGTAACTTCTCAATGATCGATGCCACTTGAAAGACATAATTCACAATCAATCCTACATTAAAGATTGTGTGAGTATTAAGAACCAATTTCATATATTCAAACCAGGCATTAAATAAGATTATACCTTCTGCAAGGAGATCGTGAATTATAACTTGCAATTCCTGAACTTGGGTAACAACAGTTTTACTGTCTACCATCTTATAGTCCAGGAATTTTGCCACAATGAATTTTTTCATTTCAGCATCTTCAGTTTTGTATTTCTTTTCCAAAGAATCCCAGAGTTCTTTGGAAGTCTTTATGTTACTGTATACACTGTACAAATCATCTTGCAGGCCACTCAGAATGTAGTTCCTACATAGAAAATCTGAGTGCCTCCAGGCTTCAGTCACCATTAGTCGTTCATCATCTCGAGTACCTTCAGCCATTACAGGAACATTCTCATTGATGTATCTCTGTAGACTGAGGGTAGTCAAGTAGAAGAACATCTTCTGCTGCCATCTTTTAAAGTCAACACCGACAAATTTTGCAGGTTTTTCTGTCGGTGGAACTGTAGGTGTAATATTTACACGAGTCGAAGATGCAGTCGATGGTGTTGTTGCAGTCATGTTTCCAATATTTATTTCATTAGAGTCAGACATTATTTTTGTCACCAACAGACAAACAACAGAAGAAATCAAAAGATCAAAAATACAAAAAACAAAATAAATAAATTAAATTCCTTAAGCTTGTTATCCCCGTATAGAACTTGCAAAGGAAAAGATAGAATACGAAAGTGTTTAAGAATCTGAGTCCACAAAATTCACTGTGTGTCCTTAAGGAATTTAATCCCCTCATTGTACCCGAGGTTTGTGGATTACTTCCTCCCAGGATAAAATAGATTTACAATTACAAAATAATGATACCTCAAACTCTGTAATTTTCAACGAACTCAATACCAGAAATGGCTTCACACAGACTCAAATTTTGTAAGAAGAAATATGCAAAAGAAGAAAAAATTTCAATGTCTGAAAAACACAGAATGGATCTCCATTTATAGGGAGAATTGGGTGCGAATGTGCCTGTTCAAACAGACACATCTGTTCTGAACAGACATGGTGCCTCTTGGAAACGAAGTGTCTGTTATGACAACTTTTAGGCACAAAAATTAAAAGGTTGTTAAAAATAACTAACTTATTAATTTCACATAATAAATTAATTAATAAATAATTCACAAATTAATTAATTAATTAATTATCAGGAAAAGGAAGATTGATTAAATAAATTTTGTCAAAAAAATATATCAATCAATCATATCATTTGCCAAAGCCAAAGCCGATGCCGAAGCCGTAGCCGAGCCAAGCGAGCGACGACGACGACGGCGCGAGGGGGTCCCCTTTACTTGACTCTTTAAGAGTTAGAGGAAGTGTTTCCTAATATAAGGATCCCACTTTTCCTCTATTTTTTGTAGAAGAGGGAGAAATGACTATTCATTTTTGTTAAATAACTCTCCATCTCCCTTCATTGGTTCTCCCATATTTTTCCTTTGTCTTTCCTTCTCCATTTCCCAATTCACACTTTACTTAGACCCAACAAAACTAATAGTGTCAACTCCCACCTTTGGTTCTATATCCTCAGCAGCTAATACTTGTCCCTTGTTTTTGGTGATGATCTTATCTGCGTTATTTCTCTGGACACAATACAAAATTCAAAATAAAGATTAATTCGACAATAGAACTCCTTAGCGCTGATCTTTATCTACGACATTTTACCTGAACTTCACAGGATGTTATGTAATTTAAGTGTTGACATTCTCGTACTATGTTTGCTATCTTCTTCCTATTACTTTTAAGATGAAAAAAGAGGGTCATGTGCTCTTTTTATTCTCAGTAGCTTCCCTGATGGAGAGAATGGAACTATTGACTGAAGATGATGCTTTTATGAAATTTTCATTGTCATGGTGGAACTCAAAATATAGGAAACAAGCGGTATGGTTTATACTGTCAACCAGTCTCAGCTACTTGGTTTGAATTAAGAACCAAAGAGAGAAGGAGGGATATTTCAACTCAGTAAAACCCTTCTGTAGATTGTTCATCCAAAAGTTCATAAAAAATAAGACCAGTATAGCACTTGCAAGTGATATTACATAGGGTATATTGTTGTTGTATAGCCCTTACAAACTATATTTTTCCCTATATTCCTGTTGTCACTAATGCCAAATTTAGGAGGTGAATGTCACCTTCTGTACTACTAAACTACACCTGTTCTATCCTCTTTCAATCCTTCAAACAGAAACATACCTGTTCTATCCTCTTTAAATTCTGTGTTCCACAACTACACTTGGCTGTGTTTACTTCAAAATCAAGCACCCAACAAACATTTTACTGATTGTAAAAGTAATTATAGAACCGCAAATTCTTTTCCTCCAACTAGAATATTTACACGCTATACTGACGAAATATTGTTCTTAAACAATTTTTTAGCTGAAGGTAAAATGTTACATCTATCTTCTTACAAACCATTACATCTATCCACTTTCAAACCATTTTGGGTTATGTTTTTGCATTGTCATTCATAAGGTATGAAGAATAACTTGTCTATTACTTAAAGAAAACAATGATATATATACATGAATAGAATAATTTAATTATGATAATTAAATATTACAATCTCTAAAAATCCATTATACTATCTATATACATTAATATTTAGATTTTATAACACTCCCCTCAAGCTGGAGCATAGATATTGATCATGCCCAACTTGTTTCAAAGGTAATCAATTCAGATTCCATTTAGTACTTTTGTGAACAAATCAACTAGTTGTTCTCCATCTTCACGTAGCCAGTGGAAATCAAGTTTTCTTGAATCTTCTCACGAATAAAATGACAATCAACCCCAATATATTTAGTTCTTTCAGGGTACACCGAATTTGAGGCAATATGAAGAGCAACTTGATTATCACACCAGAGTTTTGATGGTGTAGGATGCTTCAACCCAATTTCAATTAAAAGACGATGTATCCATATAATCTCACATATAGACTATGACATAGCTTTGTACTCAAATTCTGCACAAGATCAAGGTACAACACCTTGCTTCTTACTCCTCCATGACACTAGGTCCCCTCCAACAAAGGCACCATAGCCCCTAGTAGATCTTCTATCAATTTTGAATCCATCCCAGTCAATATCTGCGAACCACTCCATGCGAGTATGACCGTGATTGCTATACAGTATGCCAAGTCTGGGAGATCCTTTTAAGTAACACAAAATCTATTCCAAAGCTTCCTAATGTTTGACTGTAGGTGCGGACATGAACTGGCTAACATTGCATACCGCAAATGCAATATCTGTACGAGTCACAGTAAGATAGTTTAACTTCCCAACCAACCTTCTATATATCTATGGATCATCAAAAGGGTCACCATCATCTTTCATATGATTCACATTTTGAACCATTGGAGTACTGCAAGGTTTGGCTGCCAATTTTTCAGTATCTGCAAGCAGGTCAGGAATATAATTTCTCTGAGATAAAATAATTCTCTTCTTGCATCTGTTTAATTTTACACCCAAAAAATATTTCAACTGACGTAAGTCTTTTGTATAAAACCTAGTATGCAAGAAAGACTTGAGAGAAGAGATACCTACAAATTCACTTCCTGTGATGACAATGTCATCAACATATACAATAAGGAGGATAATGTCAGCTGTTGATTGTCGGTAGAAGACTGAGTGATCACATTTGCTCATTGTCATCCTAAAATCCTGTACTAACTCACTGAACTTGCCAAACCAAGCACGAGGACTCTGTTTCAGGTCATACAATAACTTTTTCAAATGATAAACTTTTCTATACTCCCCTGAGCAACAAAACTGGGTGGTTGCTCCATGTACACTTCTTCTTGAAGATCATCATGAAGAAATGCATTCTTAATATCCAACTGATGTAAAGGTTAATTTTCAGAAGAAGCTAGAGAAATGAATAAGCAAACAGAAGTGAGTTTGGCAACCGGGCAGAATGTGTCTAAATAATCTACTCCATATGTCTGAGCATACCCTTTAGCCACAAATTTAGCTTTAAGTCTTGCTACAGATCGATCTAGATTAACTTTAACCGTAAAGACCCACTTACATCCTATCGATTTCTTTCCCTTGGGTAAATCTATCAAATCCCACACGTGATTTTCCTCCAAGGCACATATTTCATCAAGCATTGCATCAGACCATCCAGAATGATTCAAAGTCTCCTTAACTGGTATAGAGATAGAGTTTAGAGAAACAATCAAAGATCTAGACGTAGAGGATAAATGGCCATAGGAGATAAAGTTAGCAATGGAATATGTGTATTTGCAATTACGTGTACCTTTGCGAAGAGCAATAGGGAGGTCAAGATCTTCCAACGGAGCAGATGAATCTAATGACAAAGGGACTGGTGCAGGACATGTATCATTGGACTCTCACCTCCTCGAGTAAACTTGAACAATTGGAGTCTTACTATCACAGATGGAGAAGGAGTTGATGGTACAATAGTTGATTGATCTTCTACAATACCGGTGACTTGATAAACTAATCACTCATCTTTCTCCCCCTGACTTGAAGAACTATGAGGTGCATAGAAGTACGATGTAGTCTTTGAAAATACAACATTAGTTGACACCAAATATTTTTCAAGTTCAGTAGAATAATATCGATATCCCTTTTAAAGGCGAGAATAACCCCCCAAAAAATACTTTAATTCCTTGGGATCCAACTTGGTAACACATGGTCGAACATCTTGAACATAACATGTTCTTCTAAACACCTTTGGTTCCATTTGAAATAGTGACTTGTTTGGAAAAATAACATTGTAAGGCACATTACCAGCAAGCACAGTAGATGTCATGCGATTAATAAGAAAACATGTTGTAGAGACCACATCTACCCTAAATTGCTTTGGAACCTTCATTTGAAATAAAAGTGCTCGAGCTGCCTCAAGTAGATATCTATTTTTTCTCTCAGTCACTCCATTTTGAGAGGGTGTATCAACACATGAAAATTGATGGAGGATATCATGTTGTCTCATATACGACTAAAATAACTTTGACATATACTTTTTAGCATTGTCACTCCTTATAATGCGTACTAAAGCATTGAATTGAGTTTTGGCTTCAACAAAAAAGGCACAAACGTGAGTAAACACTCCTGAGCGGTTCTTCATAAAATAAATCCAAGTCATCCGAGAGAAATCATCTACAAAAGTGATAAAATACTTATGACCAGTTTTGGAAACAATAGGAAATGATCCCCAAACATCAGAATGAACTAACTCAAAAGTTGACTCAACCCATTTATTAATCCTTAGACTTAATGAGCTGCGATGATGTTTGAAAATTGACATGACTCACATTTCAATGAAGAAATATTTTGAAACTAGGGTCGTAGCTTCTTTAGCAAAGGTAGAGAAGGATATCCTAATCGACAATGTGCTTCAAATGGAGACACAACACTAGAGCAGACAATAAATTGAGGCTCCCATTCACCAAGGATATAGGGATCGTCAGATACATGTTCTTTATCAATAACTTGATTCATCTTAAGATCACGAAACAAATAATAATCGGGAATGAACGAAATATAGCAATTAAGATCTTTGATCAGTTTGCTAACAAACATCAAATTAAAGGCCAACTTCGGTAAACTCAACACAGATGACAGGGTAATAGAGGGGGTTGATTTCATAGTCCCAGATCCAACACTATTATAAGTTGATCTATCAACTACAGTAATGGGAAAGGGCATTTTGTGTGATTGAAAGTCAGAGAACACATTAGGATCATCTGTCATGTGATTGGTGGCATCAAAATCAATCACCCATTTATTTGAAAAGGTGATAAGACTTGTTTTATGTGCTTCAGTAAAGACATTAACTGAAGTGACTTCCTTACACAATTTCTAGTATCAAGAGAATTTAACAAATTCTTCGGCTAAATCCATGACAATTGGACAAATATTGAAGCAACAGAGACAAATAGAGACTTGAGCAGTAACAAATCCAACACAACAATAGGAAGAATGAACAGAGGAAACTGAAGATTCAATTAAAAAAAATTGTAGATCTACATAAACGCAAGAGAAGACAATGAATCGATTGAAATCCAATCCACAAGAGAAAGACAAAAAAGGAGTTTGAAATAAAGAAGATGATGACCAGAAAAAGAAGCAAAGATTTAAGGTGACACTTAAGTAGAAATTTGAATCTAAAAGAACTATAAAAGATCTTTTCCTTCTACTAAAGATGATAAAAACTAGTCACTTATGGATGGGTGACCCAAAGCAGAACATAAAAGAAAAGAAAAGAAGCCCTAGCTTTACTTTGATACCATATTATTCATAAAGTATGGAGAATAACTTTTCTATTGTTCAAAGAAAATAATGGTATAAACACATAAAGAGAATAATCTAACTATGGTAACTACTTATTAAAATTTCTAAAAATCAACTATACTATTTATATACATTAATATTTAGATTCTATAACATGCATAAACATTATATAAAGGGGTTTTAATATTTTCAGTGGTTCAGATAAAGTTCAAGCCTGAAACTTGCAAAATAAAAGTTCTTTCCATTTACCTAAACATCGGTTAGCAGAGTAACCAAATATCTTTTCTAGAGGGCGAATTGAGGTACTTGAGGGATCATTTAGTAGAGTATATAAAAATAGTATTGAATAGAGTGTATTTTTGATAACTGAGAAATTCGTCTGTGGCGCGCGCCCTTTGGACCAACCACAACCTTCTAAACTTGGTGGATAATAGGCCCGCCCCTCTACCCTTCCCTACTTAAATACCAGACTTCGCTTTGCATGGTGTAGGGCTTGAACCTGTGACCTCAGCCACAAATCCTCCACCCTTTGCCACTTGAGCTAGGCCTTGGGGGCTATTGAATCGAGTGTATTAGTAATGTTGAAATAAGTTATGCTGGGGTTAGAGATGCTAACATTAATTTTTATTGATTTGTTTTATTAAATGAATGGGGTGTATTAGAATAGAAATAGTATTGAATAGTATACCGCATTATCAATACCATTGTTCACTATGTATAAGAATAGTATTAGATAGAATGTCTAACTAACTAGTACATGTATTAGTTATACATAAGTCGAAACCACCACCAAACAAGGGACTAAATAATACCAAAGCTAATATATGTATTGCTTAAGAGGTTATTTGGTAGGGAGAATAAGAATAACTTAATAGAGTGTATAATAATGTTTGGATAAGTTATGCTGACATTTTTTTATAGATCATTTGACTAGTTGTGTTAACTGAATAGAGTGTATTAGAATAGGAATATCACAGGTATTGTTAATGTCATTTTTTACAATGTATAAAAATAATGCTCAATAACTAAGTTATATATAGGTTGAGAACACAACTAAAGAAAGCATTAAATAACACAAAGCCAATACCAATATTAGATTCTCTAATACCTCCTATCATCAACACTAATATTATAAATCGAACATGGAATTATAAAACTTGCGACAAAAACAATGACTACTACTAAGCAAAACTTGACAACATCATCAAGGGAAATCATCAGCTAAACATCATATCCTCAATTAGTATCCAAATATAAGTGTATGATACAGGTAGCAAAACCCTACACATTAAAACAATTGACGAAAACTAAAGATTGTTGAAAATTCTTAGGTACAAAATAATTTTTTTTGTTTGAATTGAAGAAGGGAGTGGAACTGAGATACAAGAATGGGAACGTGTTGTTGATGTAGAAGTTGTCGAGAATAAAGGAGCAGGGAGCTCCGACAATGAGTTACGATGACTCTAGGAAAACGAGATAAAATTCTACTAACCAACAACTCCAAATTCACAGTTTTACTTCAGATTTGGGGTAATGGACAAGTGGAGAAATGTCCAGAGGAAAAGTGTGATTGTGGAGAAAGAAAATTTATGAATTCTCGAGAAAGCCTCTCTCTTGTTTAATAATAATTATTTGGAATGGTATTTAAGAATTTATTTTTTAAAAAAATTTGTGGTATAAAATAATTCTTAAGTATTGATTATAATCATCAAAGATAAAAATATAATTTTAAAATTAAGTTATTTTTAATTATATTTAAATGGTATTATTTTTAAATAGATTTTAAAAAGGGCAAATTACACCGAGAGTCACTTTACATAAAATAATTATAAAAAATAGCTCTCGTTGTATAAACATGTATAGTCAGTGTATATTTGTGTATCATAATGTATATTTAGTGTATAACTCATGTATAAGTAATATACATTGTATAGTAGTATATATTTTCTATAACTTTTGACAAATTATATTATATAGTCATGTATAGTTTCGTTGATTTTTGACTTTTTTTTAATGTAAATGAAACATGTGCTACTTTTTTGTAAACTTTTTATATTTTTGTATATATATATATGTAATTTCCCCTAAAAAAAAGATATTGTTAAGTAATAAAAAGATTTCGGGATTATATTTGTGAATTGCGAGAACATATTTTCTTACTTGGCTTCAGTTAATTATGGAAGAGCCCAGAAACACTGGGGATGGAAAATTAGGTAACGATCTTTGGTTACTTGACAAGAAAATGTCTTACCCTATCACTTTTTCACATCTCTATATCTATTAGTTCAAAGCACGCGCTTTACATATGTGAATTGTGTCAATTAATATAAAATGATAAGAAGAATGATCTTTTAAAAAGAATATTAACTTTATAATAAATGCAATATTTGTTCAAATAATGAAAATAAATATTGTTATGTTGATACGATGATTGAATTCAATATATTTTGAATGCGTAAAAATTAATTATATAGAATTTGTAATTATAGATATTTATTATATTAAGATAATATGTTAGGTGGATACATTTACAACTTTTTAAATGTGTCAATAACTTACAATTAGACACTCAAATTACGATATATTTCAATTGCATATGTGAACACATAATAAAAAATTTCTATTAAATATTTTTTATTTTTGAATTATTTTATTTGTGTATTCTCAGTTGTCTATTACACACATTGTCAAAATGACGCCAACAATTTAATTTACACTGAAATAAAATAATTAAAATTCTAACATTGTGTCACGATCCGAATTTGAGTATGACGTCACTTGCTCAATCCCACTAGAACAAGTTAGCCTAAACTGATGAAAAATAGGAATAATATGCAGAAGTAACTAAATCGAGTAGATAACCAAAACGAAAATCTTAACAAACTTAAATACCACGAAAGGAATGATTATAATGTGTACAAGTCACTATCAATGCAAAAAAAATTAAAATAAGTACAAGTCTGAAATGTCTTTCTTCTCGAATAGAACAAATCATAAATAAAAAAAATAGAAACAAGAGAGTTTGTCGGGTGACAACAACTACCACTCTAAGTCTACTGGGAAGCCTCAAATGATCAAGAAAGATACTACTCATTGTTTGGGCTTAGAACCTACACATGTGTAGAAGCAAGGGATGAGTACCTAGCAAGTCTACTAACAAAACAAAACAAGTCCAATAGAATACACAAGCTTCTTTCCCCCCAACTGAAACTCTATAACTACCACATGCACAAAAAATCAATTACAATACGAATTGTTTTGAAAAATCACAGATCAAGATTACAAGCCACTGTTCCCAAGTAATAACTTGGTCAATAACAGGAATAACATCATGTCACACATAGATATGCAAGAATGTCATGCAATAATCATAGGCAAAGACCTCATCATTACTCAATATCCTCAACAAAGACCTCAACATCACAATATCGCTGGCAAAGATCTCAGCATCACACAATATCACTGGCAAAGATCTCGGCATCACACAATATCATCGGCAACGACCTCGACATCACATAATATCACTGACAAAGACTTCAGCATTACATCTTGATCGATAAAGATCTTTGTCCTAATTTTTAATCAACTAACTCATATCAATATCAAGAATCAATGCAATATGCACAACATGGCATGAATGAGTATGATATGAAAATCACAAGCAAATCCACTCTCAATCAACATCACAAGAATCCTCCTCAATTAAGACATCATATCCTTTGATCAAATTAAGCAATTCAAGAATCATAATGTCACATCAATTCACATTGTCATTTTATTACCCCGTCTCATATTATTGTACCATTTCATGAATAATTAACTCCATCACCAAATCCTCACTACTTCCTTAACACACAAAGGAAAAAGAAAATTCAGAAATTCTATGGGAATTATAAAGTTTTGAAAGTGTACTTGTCTTAGTCAAAATCATGATCAATCAAGCACTTAAGCCTTCCCTTTTCGAATAGAATCTAAGACACCATAATCTAGTCAAATAAATAATCACAATAAGATTTTAAAACTAACAACACTCATATTACTCTATGTCCAGTCTAGATCCAAAAACTCATCCAAATCTATAATCAAGTTCCTAATCTTGACGCCAATTAACATGTCTATTCTTATAGTTTTCAAATTTCAATCTTAGGATTAGATCTTAATTCCTCCAAATAAATAATATATATTTTATAATAGTTACATAAGACAATACACATATTTAATTATCTATCTCAATATATAAAACTTAAATTATTATATAATATCCATGAAAAAATAAAAATTCAATCACAGAAGAATGATTATGATAACCTACCAAAGTCCCATGTACGAACTTTGATACGCCCAAACTCACACCTCAATTGAGATGCAAAGAGGTCGTTGACCAAATATAGAACCCAACTAGAGTTGGGGTCGATCCCACAGGGAATG
>JBCEWC010019273.1:0-11507 GCA_038996855.1 Solanum aculeatissimum
AAAAAAAAACTAATAAAGTAAAGGGTATTTTTGTAAACAAATAACAATTCTTAAAATTTATACAACAAACCAAACACGCAATAAAAAATAATCTCAACATAACTTATCCCATCATTACTAATCCCAACATAACTTATCCCATCATAACTTATTCCATCATAACTCTTATTCAAACCAAACGACAAGAGTTTAATGTAAGTTTTTGATGTGGAATTGTGTTGCACAATATTTTTTTATCTATATTTTGTGGTTGGTACAATTTCTTATTGTTGTAGTTTCTGAAAAAAAAATTCAGTGTTTCTCTATTCCAAATGCAAGAATCAAAGTTTGGTAAATAATCTACAAAAAAACAAAAAATAATAATTTTGACAAACTTATAGGACCACAATTATTCACTTGATACTTAAAGAGACTATTTTGAATCTATTATAAGAAAATAAATAAATAATAAGGGATCATTTTTCTTATTGTCTACTGCAACTTGCGATTTCATGGAAATTTACATGGTGCGCTTTTACTGTTTTAAGTCTTATGTTAATGACTTACGAACATCGTTATAGACTATTTTTTCATATCAATTTATGTGATATAATTTGATTTGACATATAATTTTTTTTAAAAAAAAAACTTAAAATTTATAGCTAAAAATAAGTCATAAACATCTGTGTAACTATAAATTATTTCATTTAAAAATAAATATAATTTTTTAAGACTAATTAAAAAGAAAAAAAACATATCAATTCGGACAAAGAAAGTAGTTGACTTGAGGTCAACTTTATGTTAACCATCCAATGAACTAGAAGTCATGTGTCTTCACTATACAAAGACTATTATTGGCATCCATTAAATATCTAGTCTACTAATTTAATGAAAAAGCCTTCCAATTTCTTATAATTTGCACTAGGTGTCCTTTTGGAGGTATGATATTTAACTTTTGCAAAGAAAGTTATGCTTGCTGGCACTTAATCAATGTTATGCCCCGTGCGACATAATATTAAGCTAGTTATTTCACATCGTTATACTTTTATAAAAATTACTTAAATATTAAATTTGCAGGCCTATCGTGTGGGACACAGCAATAACAAACTAGCATAATGAAAATCATATGAGATCAAAATTATATGAACAAATTTAAATTATAGTACTTCTATAATCATCCTTTTGGTTCTACTAGGTTTGGAGGTGAATGATTTATGATTTCGTTGGAGGTTTTGTACGAATTTTGAAGTGCTCTGAGGTGATCGATTTCTAGCTTTTTAGAAAGTTTGAACCGACTATGGTTAATATTTTGTTTAGAAGATATCAGATCGATGATTATTCCAACAGTTCCATAACGTATTTGAAGATCAATTTTCAAATTGATTAGTGTTTAGGAAGTTTGAGATGATTTTCAAGGGTCCATTATGAGATTTTGGTTAAGTTTGGCTTTGTTATTTTTAGTTCTAGCACTTTTGTTCATCATGATCGCGGAGGAGGGTCACAACCATGTGGTGTAAACTTCACTAGTCATTGCGATCGCGGAGACAGTCTCGCATTCAGGAAGAAGGATTTGTCAATATTTTTTCATTGCATTCGTGAAGCAATGGATCAGCACGAAAACTCACGATCGCGAGGAGACTGCACTCTAGTGATTTAATTTGCTTTTTGATGTTGGAAATTAGGGGATTTTGCTTACGTTGTTAAATTACTATTTTTAATTGATTTGAGGTTTGATTCATGATCAAATTTTGGTAAGGTGTAAATTAATTGCAAGTATTTGACCTTGGAGACAAAAGTTAACATTTTAATTCCATTTTTAAATAAAAAATTTATATATAATTATAGATGTCGATAGACTCATATATTCATGTAGTATATGATTTTTGAGATTGTTCAAAAAGAAAATTCAAATTTCTAAGGGTTCATGGCATGTCAGCTCGACATTCGAAGTAGATTGTGACTTACTCTCTTAGTCTGTGTTTGATGGATAATTTATTGTATCAAATATGTTATGGGTGGGGCATATTGGTTGTGAAAATAATGACTTATATCATGAAATTAAGGTTGAGACTTAGCTGATAACATGCATTAAATGACTTGAATTACTTATTTACCATTATATCAGTCTAATTCATGTGTTATATCATACCTTGATTAGACCATGTCCCAAAGGCCTTTGTTTTTTAAAAGAAATACTTATTCATGTTACATTTTTATTATATTGTGATATTTCTTGTAAATTTATGGATTTGAGGTACTTGACTTAGCTATAAGATATAGTTTATCTTTTTTATGATATAACCGTCTAACTCTTGCTTGCTTGGCCTATAATGCCTATAGATTGCACCTGTTTTTGTATTCATATTACACTTATTGCATCTTTGATGCATATCCTAGCACCAGAAGGTCAAATGATTCATTGTCTTTCGAAAACTTCTTGACAAATGTACAGATGTTCTCTAGAGGTGATATTGAAGTCTTTTCCTAAAAAGATGATTATACAAAGTAAAAGTAATTTTAGGTCTAATTCTATGCTGAAATTGTAGTAAACACATCATTCAAAATAGGTCCAAAACGTGAAAATATTTTGAAGTATGTATTGTCGAATTTTTGACCAAAGTAAGCCATTATTTAAATCAATTTACCAAAATATATGTTTTTTAAAATTTTTACAAAACTAGTATAAACGTATTTCACAGTAACGTTTTTAAGTTACACTTTATTTAATGGTGTTAACTTAAGAAACGTTACTGTGAATAAAGTTTTTAGCATAATACGTATTTCACAGTAACGTTTTATAATACGTTACTCATCAACAATCTTGTTGTCTGGGACACATCTCAGACACTTAGTGAACCTCTTCCACAACCACCGATCGAATCACCAAGTATCTTCTCGAAGTTGTTAATCTCAAACTTCAACTTTAGCTTCTTCGAGATGGGGAAGAACCTTTCCAAAAAGTCTGCCTAACTGGTGATCAAACTTTGTAGGAGCTCAAATAACCATAACGTTGCATTATCTGTAAGAGAAAGTGGGAAAACACGGGGCCCAATGGCATCCATGGACATATTTTGATTTCCCATCATGCTCTTACAAGCAAACACAATGTTGTGTAGATGGTTATGTGGATCCTCTGAGGGTAGGCCCATAAATGACCCACAATTCTGCAGCATTTGGAGTAATCCACTTGAAGCGATGAACTTTGTGTCATCCGGTAGTGGGGGTAACACAGTAGCTCCAGTAATGTCCATCCCCAAAGGGTCAATCCAATATTGCTTCCATTGATTAGCTGCGGCTTGCAGACCCTGTGGTGTTGGGGGTGGATCGTTAGCTCCATTGTTCAGGTTAAGTGTTGCATTCACCGCATCACCCGCAAAATTGTTCGCATTATCCTGGGCCATTCTCCTTAGTGTTCTTTGGATCTCTGGATCAAATGGAGTCAAGGAATTACCTCGACTTTGAGTGTTGTGCATACACTACACCTGCACACAAAAGAAAAAAACAACAAAATGTAAAATTCAGTAAATAAGGATTGATCCCCCAAAATTACTTGAATTACCGAAGTCTATCCGTATTCCCTCGCAATGGCACCAAAAATATTTGATGTCGCTCAAGACACACCTTTTTTTTTAGGTAAAACGATCGCTATCAAGTAATTAACCTAACTGAGGTTAGGGTCAATCCCTCAAGGAATATGGTAGACTTAAGAATCAATTCAATGTAAGTCGAGAATGATTAACCTACTTATCTCCCAGGAAAGGGACTGCTGGAAACTTTTTAATAAATAATCTAAAACCTATTTATAATGTGTAAAATACAAAATCAAAACAAAATAAGAAAATTATGTTAGCACCATCTACAGACAAGTTCACGGCTCGTGCTTCACTCTACGGCTCGTACATCAAAGTTTCATGGATTGCAAGTGAAATCTGGAGGCTACTTCTACCAGACCTGTCCACGAGTCGTGTAAGATTCTACAACCTGTGAGAGGTTTTGTCTGATAACTTTTCAGAACTTCTCCACTTTCTGATCCTTAGGGCACAAACATACTCTACGACTCATGGATCATTCCATGACTTATCTGCTTCCCTTGTAGAGTTTAATTCAGAAATTCATGCTTCATAAGAATTTGACATGAGACCCTTTATACGGCTTGTGAATCTTTCCACGGCCCGTAAAAGATTCTGTGGATTATCAAATTTTGTTGTTTCAACCCACTTTATCCAAAATCATGCCAATATTGAAATCCTGCAAAATAAACATAAAACACAATCAAACCTACTAACATCGCTTTGAGAACACACAAAATTCCAAGTTTTAAGCATCAAAAGTTATGTATTTTGATACCGCATCAACTAGGGCCACATGTGGTGCTCATGGACCTTTGAGTTAAAATCATGCAATTAAGTAGGATTCATAGAGAAAACATGTTACTAAAATCAAGTTAGACCATTGACAAAGGAACCCACATCAAATTATTAAGCCCTAATCATGCATACTTTGAAATCACATACTTTAGCTTGAAAATCATGTACATCATGACATTCATCATAATTCATGCATAATTAGTCATAATCATCATATAGGAATCATAATCCATGCATTAGGAATCATATCTTAAAAATCCATAAAAGATCATCATGAATTTTGGTAAAAAGAAGGTTTTAGATTGGGCTTCATGGATGAAACTAACTCATGAATGAAGCCCTACATACCTCAAGTAGAATCCTTATAATTGAAGAGAGAAATATGAAAATCCTTCATCAAATCTTCAAGCTTTTTGCTTTAATGAAACCCTTGACTTAGAGAAATATTGAAAACCCTTAAGAGAATTTTGGAAATTAAAGGCTTTGGATGACTTGGGAATAAGACTTATAAGGACTAGGTCGGTTAAGGTAGTTAGAGTAGCCAAAATGATGTAGTTTAGAACTTAGATGGATTGGAAAAGGTAAAAATAGCCTTCATTAAAAACTATCAGAGCCGTCCATGAAACCCCTCTTATGAGCCGTGGATAAATATACGGCTCGTAACTTGCCTCGTAGGTTAGGGTGTCATAAAAGTCAAGTTACTAGAATTTTAGCTTCTGAGTTACGAATACACAAATGGCCCATCGAAACACTTACGGGTCGTAAGCCCTTCCGTGACATGCTTCCAAACTTGAACTAATTTTGGTTCCTTAAGGCCTCTTTCTACGAGACCAACTTATGGGTCGTAGGTTCTTTTACGGGCTCATCTGTTAACACGTAATTAAATTTCTCAGAATCCTTCAATTTTCCATTTTCACTATGCCCTTCCCATGATACCACCTGTGACTCGTAAGTTCTTATATGGGCCATAAAATGGCTCGTAAATTCTAACCATCAACAAATTTTCTGTGCTTCAGATTTTCAGGCCTAAAAATATGAGGGATGTTACAAGTACTATGCTCCAGTTTCTCTAATTGAAAAACTTATTGGTGGATTACCACATAAAGATCCACATGAGAAAATTCATAATTTTATGGATGTTTGTGCACCATTTAGCTTCAGAGGAGTAACTCAGGAGGCTATACCGTTAAGACTATTTCCATTTTCTTTATCTAAAAAAGTTGTGAGATTGTTAGCAAAATTACCATGTGATTTTATCACCTCTTGGGAGAAATTGCTTGATGTGTTCCTTGAAAGATTCTTTCCTCCCTAAAAAATGGTGAAACTCAAGAGGAGTATTGAAAACTTTAAGAGAATTAATGGGGAACCAGTTCATGTAATGTGGCTGAGGTTCTGAGAACTCTTTCTCCAATATCTGAATTACGGTGTTTCGTACAATCTTCTTCTTTAATATTTCTATGTCATCCTCGATGCGGTCAATAAGGGTATAGTTGATCAGTTGGTGTGAGGTGACATAATGAAACAAATTTTTGCTACACCCTCGGAGTTGCTTGATGACATGAAGCAAATAAGTCAAGATTGGTACACTCATGACAACCTTATTTCCTCTTTGACAAGGGGACCATCTAAGGAGCAATTGGCCAAGGATCAAGAATAAGATGAGAATATGGCCAAGATGATGACTCAACTTGATCTATTGACAAAACATGTGATGGGTGGTGGTCGAAAGAGCGAAATATTGTGGGCTATTCTAGTGGTTTGTCTATTATTAAAGTGCCTTATGATGTTGGGTATAATGAGGAGGTCCACTACATGGGGAACCAAATGATGGGTTCTCGATCGGCCTTTCCAAGGCTACCCATGAATCAAGATTGGAACAATGGTAATGGTTGGAGAGAAAGAGAGTGGCAAGCTCGACGAGGAGGGTGGAGAGAAAGAGAAGGCGAAAGAGATTTTTATGTCCCATCTCATAATAGGATGAAGCCTAAAGAGCCTATGGTGAATTTGGAAAGCTTCCGAACCGAAGATTTGCTCACAAAAATTCTTAATAAAGTGGAGATTTTGGAAAATATGGTGAGAGAAATAAAGTCTGATTTTTCTCAATTGAGTCAAATTGTAATGTCAGATTCAACTTCTATGAAATACTTGGAAACACAACTAGGTACGATCTCAACCAATCTCAACCAACGACCAAAGGGAGGCCTACCTAGTGACATGGTAGCCAATTCAAAAAGTGATAACCAGTAGTGTATGACCATTACAACACATAGTGGCAAAGTTATTGAAGGAGTTGCACCTCCACTAGATGTTGAACTAGGAAATGGAACCAAGGCCTCTTTATTTGAGGGTGCTAAAGATCTGAAAGTGAAAGGTGGTGAAGTAATTATAAATGAGAAATGTAACTCTCTCGGTAATCCCAGGAGTGATAGCAATGTGAAAGTTAGGGGGTGAAACAAGTAAGGCAAAAACTGGCCCCCCAAAAATTTTGCCTCTTCCTCAAAGTTAAAAGCTCCCCAAGTGAAGATTGTTCCTTTGTTTCTCCAGAGGCTAAACAAGAAGGATGATGACACCAAGTTCCAAAAGTTTCTATCCATGTCCAATTCTCTCTTTATCAATATCCCATTGATAGAAACCCCAGTGGAGATGCTGGGGTATGCTAAGTTTATGAAGGAGCTCGTGACCAAGAAAAGGAACCTGGAATGTGAGACAATCGAGGTATCTCACCATTGTAGTGCGATTGTGACCAACAACTTGGTAGCGAATAAGGATGACCCATACATTTTTACCATACCTTGTACAATTAGGGCTTGTTAGTTTGGCAAAACATTGTGCGACCTCGGAGCCAACATCAATCTTATGCCATTAGCTATTTTTGAGGAATTTGGATTGGATTCTTCTTTGTCAACAATTATGAAATTGCTTATGGTTGATCGGTCCATCAAAAGACCAATTGAGATTATGTATAATATGTTGGTGAAGGTTGACAAGATTATTTTTCTAGCTGATTTTGCGATTCTTGACGGTGAAGTGGATATTAATATGCCTATAATCCTTGGTAGACCATTCTTGACTACCGGGAGGGCTCTAGTTGATGGAGAGAGAGGAGATTTAAAGTTTAGAGTGAATGAGGATGAGGTTGTGTTCAATATTTGCAAGGAATAAAGCAGTCAAAGGATCTCCAAGTGGTGTTGGTGGTTGAACATCTTTGGAAAGCTTGATTTGAGAAAGACTCCATCATGCCACGACATTAAACAAGGCGCTGCTCAGGAGGCAATCCAAGGTGATGGTAGTTTTTAAATAACGGGTGTTACCTGTGCAGGTATGTGAAATGGAGATTTTAAAGTGTGAGATAAAGGGTGACATGAGGTACTAAATCGATGGATCGTCGCATTGGAACGACGATCACTAGTTTGACCATTTTTTGAGTTAGTTGATGACTCTTTAGGTGTAATCAAATTACGCGATCAAAGTTGCAATTTGACAGATTGCCAAATTGGTTGGGCGATGCAAAGTTCCACCGCCTTTTGGTGCATATGAAAAGGTTTGAATCACTATAAGAAAATGAGGGTAGGAACATATTCGGTGGATTGCTGAATGTGCTCGGTAGGGTAAGTAGGCATTATCAAATCATGCGCCTGATCGACTCATATGAGGCTTTTCAAAAATTTTACATCCTTTTATCTTTCACTTTCCCCCTTCTCACTTTCTAAGTGACTAAAGCCCTTCTTAACTTCTAAGTTCCTTATTTTCATTGGGATTGTGATTGAAAAATATAAACAAATCAATTTTTGTTCATATCATACTTGTACATCATCATCAAGGTATGCTTTCGATCCTTAGCTTTTATTTTTGAACTATTTTTGAGTTTTTAGGTCTTGATTGTGATTAAAGATGCTTAAGAATCATCGTGTGTTGTTGGAAACTCATTTAGAATTGTTTGTGCTATGTTGGCATGATGTTTATAGAACCTTATGTTTTAATTGTACTTGTTTTAGTTGGGTTCTTGATTCTAATGATATCTGATGAAATTGATTGGGTATTTGTTATGAATCTAAGTGATATTTGATAAGTGTAGTGCCTAATCATTGAATGAGAATGTGTTTTGTCCCAATTTGATCATGATGTCTTGTGGTGTAGCCTCTATTGCGATATTACACTTGAATGCTTGAAATTATAATTGCAAATGGATGCTTCTTGGATTTGTTTGCCTTGTGGGTTGTGGGTGAAGTCTAAGTAACCCATGAATTTGATTGAGTGACTTGAACTTGCCCGATGATGGAGTATGTGACGTCTTTCTTAAGGGTAAAGTCGTTGTTTGATCAAATTCGTAGCCATGTTGAGGATATTAGACTAAAAATAGGCCTATGAGCATGTGAGATGTTGTGTTGGTGGAGTAGTGCGTGAGATTTCCCTCATTGTTGTGTGATATGCTTGAATTTTAACTTTGGGGGAAAATTGTCCTTGCTCGTCAATTTCAGTGATGGTCATTTTGACAGCCTAAATCGACTTGGTGATGTACCGAATTGTGATGTGAGGCAAAAATAACTATATTTAATCATTATTTATCTCATATTTGATCTTTTATTTATTCTTTTTTAACATAAATTTTGTGAATTGTGCTAAATTGTGTATTTTATTTGTAGGATTAAATTGGAGTGAAGATGAAGAAATTTAAAGCTAAAACGAATTAAAAATGAAAGATTATAGAAAAAAAATCAAGCAGAAAGCTTAATGGATTAAATTTAATAAAATACTATAAAGTGCATATGAGGCTCAATTGTTCAAATTGCAATTTGAATTGCAAGTTAATGCTGCCACGTGGTAGCTATTATTAGGGCAACAAATAAATTGAAGGCGGCATTAAGGGGGAATCCAATTTCCTCCCGATTTTGTGTTTTTCAATTTATTTTTGACTTCGTTATTTTCTACATCTATAAATTATCCATAAAATAATTTTTTCACAATTAACCAATTAACCATCTACTACTTATCCATAATTTAGATTTTAAAATTTTATAGCTTGAAATTTTTGGAAGAGTCATTGCGGAGAGTGAAGACTTTTGGTTTATTCTTTTCATCTCATCTTATTATTTATTTGTATTCTTGTAGACTTTTGGTTTATTCTTTTTATCTCCTCTTATTATTTATTTCTATTCTTGACTATTGGAAGATTATTTAGCAATTGTTCTTGAGTATTTATGATTAACACAAGTTTATTTTTATAAATTTTAATTTTGTTTTTTCAATAATAATTAGTAGCTAAATTTTATAACTACGATTGTGGGAACCATGATAGATTAACAAAGTAAGTTAATGTAAAAAGTTATTCTTGAATAAATTTAATGTATGTATTAATTATTTCTCTTTGTTTTGATTGTTTTTTAATGGGTGACCAATGTTAGAACTCGTCTAGTTGTTACTGACTGGATTAAGGTAGTAATGAATAGGAAAAAAGAGTAATTAACATGATTCAATTGATGTTTTTCATCTAATCAACTAAACTAGATCAAGGGGAGGTTGTACTGGAACAATAGGTAAGGATTAGTAATGTTACACTGCGGGGATGAATCAAATCACGTAGTGAAATTTACCTCTCACCTGGATCAAAGGGTTTGGTAAACTTAACTTATTATTCTGCATGCTAAAAATTGAAATAGATCACTAACACATTATTCTTGCTAAGTTATAAAATCATGGAAACACATTCCTAGTTTCTTCTATTTATCTTGACACAAATAAATATTAAATTCAAAGCTATAATTATTATTTTCTATTTTCTTTTATTTAAATTAAATTCCCCCAATTTTTATAACGACTATCAAGTTAACTTTTTACTCTTGACAATATTTTTCATATTCCCTGTGGGATCGACCCCGACTCACAAGTTTGGTAAATACATTGCAAACGACCATTTATATTTCTTTTGAGAAGTATATTTTGGATGTTACCAAATCGCCATGCACACCGCCTTTTATGCCTAATTCATGATGTTGAGTTATGTCACTTTCGACGATGGTTATTTTCACCGCCGAATTAATTCGGTGGATTGCCGAATGCGTACATCCATCGCCGAATGTAACAGTGATTTGAGTCCTAAAATCTGTAAAGAAAGGCAATGGTCAGTTTGACCGCCGAATCAGTTCGGCAATCCGCCAAACATTTTAGGCGGTCAAATTGACCTGTCTACAAAGGTTAATTCTTTGGTGTTCATTTTTGATTACTTTTTTATCACGACCCAGATAGGGAGCCTAGATGTGATATGGCGAAGAAGTACCCGAAAGTCCTCGATCAAGCCATCAAAGCATCATTACTCACATCATAGGTTCGGAAGCGCGAAAAGTAAACACATAGCACATAATTCTAAGGAAAATGGGGCTTTAGACTCAAGCTATGGGGATGTTGCGGGGAATGAGATGAGCATGAATCACATAACACATAACAAGTATTTCTAAGGGGTGGGTAAGTAGGACTTAAGCTATGGGGCATATCGGTTTAGGGGACTTTCCACATAAGCACATTCCCAACATTCACAAGGCCATAAGCATAAACGGAACATCATTTCCATAAACAAATCCCAATAGTCATAACATCCCAATAAAGCATAATACAACGGGCAAGAGTCTAACATGTCTAATATAGCCTCTACATAGGATAAAGCGGGGCCTCGACATAATTCGGGCTCACCCTCAAGTATGCGGGCATGCAAATGTGTGTGCACATGAACCTATAACAACCTACATGACAAGGGCACATACATAGAAGTGAATATAAGAAAGAACAATATATCAATATGCCATGATGATCATGATGCATGCAATTCCATAATGCTCATAGTATAGAGGGGATGGAACCATAACCTACATCCAAACTCATGTGAGCTACAGCATGAACTTGCCCAATGAGGCCTCCCATTGGATCGGAGAAGATTACTTGCCAAAGGTAATCTACATTACACCTTACGGGCCTCCCATTTCGGTGTGATGGCCACCCTCCTTACGGCCCGACCATTTTGGAAGGATTTACATAACATATCATATCATATCAAAGCATACATTACGGGCCTCCCATTTTGGTAGCAACCTACGTTGGCACATAGTTTCGGGAAAGGAGTGGGACCCTTGGGGATAACCCACTTACTACTCCAATCCTTCTCGGTACTAA
>JBCEWC010019274.1:0-11507 GCA_038996855.1 Solanum aculeatissimum
AATGCAACTTTCCGAGACTAAGAAGAGTCACATGGTGCTACAGTGCCCGTGAAAGGTCACACTGGCCGTGAACCCCTCCCGTCAAACCTTACTTAACCAAATTTTCAGCGCGAACTCTCGGAGGACTTTCTAGAACACTTGACAGACACTTTTGATGGACTGTTTGGAGGTTGACTGGCCTTGTACCTATCCCGTGAGCATGGACGTAGCCACCTAAACTCGTCCATGGCTTGTCCTAGCTATTTTCCCACTTGACAGGACAGTACACGGGTCATAAGCATGCACACGGACCGTTTGATGGTTTGTGGCTCAACACTTGTCTCATGGGGTGGTTCCTGGCCACCCCTAACTCACTGGAACAACCCACGACACCCCTCATGTACCGTGAAAAGTTTCAAGGACCGTGGGCCTATCCTTAGCCACTTTTCTGAGCCTATCTCCAATGTCTTCCGAATTTCAGACAGTCCCACTGTTTGGGCCATAACTCCCTCATCCGAACTCCGAATCGAGTGAAACTTGTTGCGTTACGAAGATTAATCAAAGAGATTACATTTTATATATAGAATCCCACATGGTTCAACTTACATCAAAATTTGTGACCGTTTAAATTACACTGCCCAAACTGTCCCTCTAGGTCACTAACTAGCCCATTTTACGTTCGGCCACTTAAACTCAACCCGTGGCTATCAAAAATTAACCATGACCAGTAGTACATAATATAAGGCAACCATAAGGAGATTTTAAAATTTTTCGGGTTGTTACATGTAGTAGCATGCATCGTCTTACGTGTCAATTAAGGTTTATTTCCCACGTATGTATGTGCCATGGTTGTAATGTTTTGATTTTACTTCATGCATGTTTAACTAAGGCATTTACCATTCATGTCATATCAAGCTTATATTCCCTTGTTTATGACTATGTATCTTGTACACTATGGCCTATGATTTTCTTGTTGCATTGCATTCCGCATACTTAGTACATTCAACGTACTAACACATACTTTTGTCCACATGATTTAACCATGTAGGGACTAGATCTCCTATCCATCCTCTACCTCGTGGCTAGTTCGATTCGTAAAGATTTTTATTTGTGGTGAGTCCTCTAGTTCGAAAGTGATACCTATTTTCCATCTAGCTAGTTATGTTGAGACATTGTTATTTTACTCTTTATTTGAGGGTAATCCCAAGACATGTCTTGACCCCTATCCTACTCATGACTAGAGGTATTGTTGGATACTCATGATATGTATGTATTATGTGATGCTTACTATGGAGATGTTTCCCTTAGTCCCTATCCCGTGTATGTTGATGTTTGTGATTCGGCTAACCAAATGGTATATTTCCCTAAATCCCTACTCCCATAGAGTGCGACCCATGCCCCCTATCTCTTAGTATTGTTTGATATGATTGGATGATGTGAATTCCCTATTATATTTTGCATAGCTTGCGTCCTAAGTCTGAACCCCCATAGTTTGATCAATTAATTCTTAAATTATGCTTTCGCAACCAAGGATGTGCATATGTAGTTTATGAGTCTCATTTAGGTTATCTTTGAGTTTTCATTCGCCATGTCGCACCTATGACCTAATCTTGGGTCGTGATAAGCTTGGTATCATAGCACTAGGTTGGTAGATGATTCTCAGAAATCTAATATACTGCGTCGAGTATAGTCTTGTTCATGGTTATAAAAGCACGCCACAACTATGAATAGGAGGCTATAAGGAGTATAGGAAATATTTCACTTCCTCATAGTCTATGTCGTGCCTTAGAACTAATCCTAAGATTTCTATATCGTAATGACTTGTTCTTTACATTTATAGATAACGTCGCCAAGCAGAATGCTACTAAGGAATCCTATTCCAGACAAGGATCAAACCCCTCTGGCCCCTTAAGTTCCCCAAGAAGAGAGGGTCACGCATGTCGAATGCCGAAATGTCATTGTTTTGTTGGCACAAGCCATGAACAACCAAATGAATCAAGGATCCCAAGCTCCTCATGATCCTACGCTGGCCTCAAGAGTGAGGGACTTCACTAGAATGAATCCTTTGGAATTCTATGGCTCCAAGGCGAAGGAAGACCTCTAGGAATTCAGTGATAAAGTATACAAGGTCATAGCTATTATAGGGGTTAGCTCGGAGAAGCAGGAAAAATTAGCGACCTATCAACTCAAAGGCCTTTCTCAAATATGGTATAACTAATAGAATATGGAGAGGGTAGATGATAAGCCCATTCCTTGGGACAAGTTCAAATTCGCCTTCCTAGACCGCTTCTTCCCTATTAAGCTAAGGGAAGAGAAGATTATGGTGTTTATGAATCTCAAGTAAGGTTCCATGAGTGTGAGGGAGTATTCTCTTAAGTACAAAAACCTATCCAAGTATGCTCCTCACTTGAGGGCAAAGATGCACAAATTTGTGTCAGGTGTATACGACTTGATCAATGAAGAGTGTTGTGCCACCATACTCATAGGTAAAATGGACATATCTCAGCTCATGACATACATTGAACAACTTGAGAGGATAATCTAAGGAAGAAGGGGATGGGAAGTTCTAAGAGGGCTCATTTCAAGGGAGGTTTCCAAGGTACCAAAGGTGTCCATTTACAATAAGGCCACAAATTCCAAGGTCAAGGGTCTTCAAATGCTCCAAATCAAAGGTTCTTCAATGATAGGGTTCCAAACCCCAAAGTTCAAGGTGGTAATGATAGTCCAACATTCCCTAGGTGTTCAAAGTGTAGGAAGAACCATGGTGGTAAGTGCTTGAGAGATTCGGGTGCATGTGTTCGGGTGTAAGTGGTAAGCTAGGCCACAAACTTGTAAATTGTTCAAATGCTTCAAACAAAGAAAGGTATAGTCGTCCTCAAGGATAAGATTCCTAAATAGTTTAAGGGGCATAAGGAGGACAACATAGAGGTGCTCTTCATCACAATCGGTTCTATGCTCTATAAGGGAGGAAGGGGGTGGATGAGGCACCCGATGTCATCACCGGTATGTTAAAGGTTTATGATTATGATGTGTATGATTTATTGGATCTAGGTAACACTTTTGTATATCATTTCCCCATTCATTGCTAGTAAGTTTGACATTTGCCCTGAGATGTTATGTGAGCCTTTTGTTGTGTCTACCCCCATTGGTGAGTCCATCGTTGCTAGAAGAGTCTATAGGGGTTGCCATGTGTCTATTTTGCATAAAAACTTGCCTTGTGATTTTGTTTAACTTGACATGGTAGATTTTGACATTATTCTTGGGATGGATTGGTTATATGCATATCATGCTTTCATTGCTTGTAGAACTCACTGAGTTTTAAATTCCAATTCCCTAATAAACCCATCCTAGAGTGGGAAGGTCATGATACAGTGGTTAAGGATAGGTTTATCTCTTGTCTAAGCACTCAAAAATTGATTGCTAAGGATTGGATTTATCATATTGTAAGGGTTAGGGACGTTGAGTCCAAAGTTCTTTCTATTGAGTTAGTTTCAATGGTCAACGAGTTTCTTGATGTCTTTTCCAATGAAATCCCGGTGTTCCTCCTGAAAGGGGAATAGATTTTGATATAAACCTCCTTCTTGATACTCAACCTATCTTTATCTCTATCTACCGTATGGCCCTAGCAGAATTGAAAGAGTTAAAGGATCAATTAAAGGACTTGTTAGAAAAGGGTTATTAGACCTAGAAAGTCACCTTGGGGTGCACTGATATTGTATTGAATAAGAAGGATGGCTCACTTAGAATGTGCATCAACTACCAATAACTCAATAAAGTCACTATAAAGAACAAGTATCCCATACCCCAGATAGATGACTTATTTGATCAATTGCAAGAGGCTAGTCATTCTCAAAGATTAACCTTTCAGTATGAATACCATAAATTGAGGGTGAGGGAGTTTAACATTCCTAAAATGGCTTTTCGGATGAGGTATGGACATTTTGAATTTGTGATAATGTCTTTTGACCTAACCAATGCTCCGGCGATATTTGTGGATATCATGAATAAAATCTTTAAACCCTACCTTGATACATTTGTTGTAGCATTTATTGACGATATTTTAATCTATTCCTAGAGTGAAGAAGAACACATGAGGCATTTGAGGGTGGTGTTACAAACCTTGAGGAAGAGAAGTTGTTTGCTAAGTTTGATAAATATAAGTTTTGGTTGAAGGAAGTTGTGTTTCTTGGGCATGTGATTTCAGGTGAAGGGGTCAAGGTTGATGCTAAGAATACAAAGGTGGTGAAGAATTGGCCTAGGCCCTTGATTCCAATAGATATTAGGAGTTTCTTGGGCTTAGCGGGGTACTATTGGAGATTTGTTAAGGGTTTTTCTTCAATTGCTTCCCCTCTAAAAAAGTTGACATAAAAGAAGGAGAAATTCATTAGGATCGATAAATGTGAAAAGAGTTTTTGAATCTTTAAAGACAAACTTACATCCGCTCCTATATCGACTTTATCGGAAGGGTTAGAAGGATTTGTTGTCTATTGTGATGTTTCACAAGTCGGGCTAGGGTATGTATTGATGCAAGGTGGCAAGGTCATTTCCTATGCTTCTAGACAACTAAAGTGCATGAGCATAATTATCCTACTCATGACCTTAAATTAGTAGTTGTGGTGTTTGCTTTAAAGATATGAATCCATTATATGTATGGAGTTCATATGGATGTATTCACCAATCACAAGAGTCTTTAATACGTGTTCACCTCAAGAGATCTCAACTTAAGACAATGAAGGTGGTTGGAACTCCTCAAAGATTATGACATGAGTGTATTACCACCCAGGCAAAGCAAATGTTGTAGCCAACGCACTAAGTAGGGTATCCATGGAAAGTGTGGCTCACATCGATGATGGAAAGAAGAAGTTATCCAAGGATGTTGATAGATTGTCTAGGTTGGGAGTTAGGTTGGATGAAGCCAAAGATGGAGGTATGATGGTCCTTGATGGTCTCAAATCTTGGTTGAAGAGGTCAAATCCAAGCAAGACCTCGATCCCTCCTTGGCTGAATTGAAGTCATTGGTAAAAGAGGGCAAGATAGAGATTTTCTCCCAAGAGGGAAATGGTGTCCTTAAATACCAAGATAGGTTGTGTGTGCCAAATATTGACGGTTTGAGGGACTCGATTTTGAAAGAAGCCCATAATTCATCGTATTTCCTTCACCCCAGTTCTATCAAGATGTATAGGGATTTGAGAGAAGTATATTGGTGGGGCAGTATGAAAAAAGACATTGCAAGGTTTGTAGCCGAATGTCATAACTATCAACAAGTCAAAGTCAAAAATCAAAGGTCAGGTGGATTATCATAAGATATTGAGATACCCATTTGGAAGTGGGAAGAGGTCAACGTGGATTTTATGGTTGGTTTGTCAAGGACCAAGAAGCATTTTGATTCTATATGGGTTGTTGTTGATAGGATGACAAAATCATCCCATTTTCTACCAGTTAAGACAACCTATGGTGTCAAGGATTATGCTAAATTGTACATTCATGAGTTTGTGAGATTGTATGAGGTCCCATTGTCTATTATTTCGGACCATGGTGTCCAATTTACTTCTCATTTTTGAAAATTCTTCTAAAGAGGCCTTGGTACTAAATTCAAGCTTAGCACAGCATTTCACCTGTAAACGGATGGCCAAGCCAAGAGGACTATTCAAACCCTTGAGGATATGCTTAGGGCTTGTGTGTTGGAGTTTGAAGGTGGTTGGGATGAGCATTTTCCACTCATTGAGTTCACTTACAAGAATAGTTATCACTCTAGCATCGGGATGGCACTGCTTGAAGTCTTGTATGGGAGGCAATGTATATCTCCGATTGGGTGGTTTGAAATGGGGAAAAAAAGGCTCTCATAGGTCCAGATTTATTTTTGAAAGCTTTGGAGAAGGAAAGGGTAATAAGGGAGAGATTGAAGGCGGCCAAAAGTCTGCAAAAGTCTTATGTTGACGCTAGGAAGAGAGACTTTGAATTTAGAGTGGATGATTGGGTGTACTTGAAAGTTTCACTAATTAAGGGTGTGGTTTATTTTAGCAAGAAATAGAAGTTAAGCCCTAGGTATGTAGGACCCTATCGGATCATGAGACGGGTTGGTAAAAGTTGTGTATGAGTTGGTGTTGCCTATGGATATGAGCATAGTTCATCCGGTCATCCATGTTTCCATGTTAAGAAAGTGTGTTGGAGATACTAATTCTATTTTGCCCTGAGATGTGGTGAACATTGAGGAAAATTTGACTTACGAGGAAGTCCCGGTCGAAATCTTGGATAGACAAGTCAAGCAATTGAGAAATAAGGATGTGGTGTATGTTAAAGTCCTTTGGATGAATCAACAAGTAGAAAGTGTCTCATAGGAAGCGGGAGCGGATATCAAGAAATGATACCCCTATCTCTTCCACTCTAATCAAGCCTAAGGTACTAAGCTTTCCTACTTGACAGTATCCCCTTCCTTGCATTCATTTTCATATCACCCATTCATATTTATGTGTTTAAGAGGTTGCATTATAAATGGTGTTTTAAGCATGGTTTAAAAATCCTCATGATGTATATGTTGCATTATGCATGTATAATGGGTTGTAGACTTTGTCCTATCCCTTAGAGCTTGTGTTTAGCATATTCGGGGATGAATGTTTCCAAAGAGGAGATATTGTAATTCCCTATATGTCAGAAGGCATGAAAAGTACAAGGTGGAAAATTTTACCAAGTGTAAGTGGAGTTCACGGGTGGGATATACTGTCCGTAGAAGGAACTACAGGTCGTACTTATGTTTCGTGGATCCAAGGGTGCAATTCCAGTAGCTTAAGTTTGGGAAACCATCATTGCACGAGGGTGTTCACGAGCCATAGTTTTTTCTCGTTGAATGGTAGCCTAACATGATGGAAAAACAAGTCCTTTGAAGTTCAAGTACGAATAACGGGATGACCCGTGGACCCATTTATGGGTTGTAAATGGTGTTGTGGATGGTGATTCAGAGGATGTTTCAGAGGGATCAAAAACCAATAAGATGAGACCCATTTCCACGGCCCCTGGACTGGACCATGACCCATATTCGGGGTCTCGTGATCTGGTCTGCCAGAATTTAAAAAGAGGTATTTTTGATAATTCCTGGTATTCTATGCCTATGCTACATCATTTAGGCCCTGAAATCAGCCCTTTCTAGCCTTAAACGGCCCTAATCTACTTCATTTCAACTCACTCTCAAAATAAACTAAGTTCAACTCCTCCAAAATACTCTCAAGCTCATCCAAGGCATTCAACACGGGCATAGCCACCGGAGACTCAGACCACGAGGAGCATCACCCAGGACTTGAACATACAGGCATGGCCATCAGAGACTCAAATCATAGGAATAGCCACTCGAAATAATCATTTGGGACTCGAACCCAAGTATAGGCAACTGCTCAGCTGGTCTCCCAGGATTGATGCCCCTTAAGTCAAACCGCACATATTTGTAACAAGGTAGGGCCTAAACAATGCAAGTCTAAGGCAGTATTGTCTTAAGACTAGGGTAAGGCCCGTAAAAAGCAGATAACCAACAATGTCCCAAGTATCCAAAATAATAGTAAACAACCCAGTAACTAAAACAATAGTATACAAGCCAGCTAGTAAGTGTAACAAGTCCCCAGGATAGAGTAGTAGGTTAAACGCAACAATATCCCACATAACAACAACCAATCCAGCTAAATCAACAGGGTATAGTATAAATCTCACAAATAGGATAACAATAATATTCTTCATACTTTCCTGAAATTTGGGCTCAATCCAAGGTCTAAAACTATATAAAACAACCCAGAAACGAAAAACATTTCTCTTTGATAAAAATTATATATGACAGTCAGTTTGACCTCAATTTTCTCTCAAACCGAGCAATTTCAAAAAATTCATTAATACCACTATGTGCGCCTCGAAAAACTCTTCAATTTAGACTAAAATTTCACTAGAAACTGATTTAAAACAATCAAGTTATCGGATTTTAAATTTTTTCAAAAATACAACCATAAATAGTAGCTAAAATTGCATTTTTTGCACCAAATGGAGCTTTATCAATTAATTTTCATATTACCACGGCGTGCGACTCACAAAAACACATAGAACAAACCCAAATTTTATAAAAATTCAACTCAAAACGGATAAAAAATCACATGTCGAAGTTTTCAAAACTCATAATGTTATAAACAACAAAAATAGCAAATTTTACCTAAAATGACGTAACCAAAAGCAATTTCCGATACTTCCACAATGTTTCTCTTGGAAAAATACACAAATTATCCTTTTGAATCTCCAAAATCAAATGAAATATGAGGGAAATATCGTTGATCAAAGTTGTCTTTCCATTTTCGCAATTTTTGGAAACTTTCAATAATTTAAGTCCCTTTTGCACCGATTGCCACATGGCACTTTCTTGTTCGGCCATGTTAGCACCGCCTCAACTTTTTCAGCAACCGCTCAAACTTAATTTTGATGCTACAGCCTCATTCGGAGTCGTAAAAATTCAAACCATATATAAAATCTAACCAAAAATGATATTTTGGACTCAACGGTGTAGTCGAAATTCTCACCAAAGGTCGTTTTGATTCAATGTGGTCCTGCTTCCCAATTCTGAAATCTACCGAGAGGGTCAAAACACATATGAAGGCCTCAGGAACCTAACAAAAGGTCATCCGAGGCCAAACTTGACATTCTAAAGCTAATCGCACCATCAGAATTTCTATTTGGGCACGTTTACCAAGGATGTTGAGTAAAGTCGACTATTGACCCCATTCCGAAGGCTAAATTTGCAAATCTTGATATAATTAACACCGAACATGATCCTAGCCTAATTTGTCCATTCTGGAGCTGATGGAACTGTCAGAATTCTATTTCGACATCGTTTACTTTGACTTCACTGCTAAATTTATTTTCAACTTTAAATTGGTCTATATTACAAAAAATTGCACATCTTTTCAACAACCGACCAGACAATCGAATTATCAGTTGAAAGTCACAAATGACTCAGGATCACTATAAGTAGGCTCTAGACAAAATAAAATACCCAAAAAAGTAGAAATAATCTGGAGGGCCATTACAGACAGTGCCCTTATTAGGCATGCAACGGGAAAAAATTCCTTCCTTCAAAAATGCTAAAATTTGTATGTTTTGACACCCAATTTTGACCTTCCACGACATAAATTAACTATCGAGCTTCTTCGAATTTTTAATAATTCAAAATATTATTTAAAATAAAATAAAATAAAATGCAAAAGTTTCATAGATCTTTTATGATAATCCGTTGATTTTTAAAATATTATGTATATTATGAATTTATTTTTATTTCACAAAGATTACTCCAGAGATTATATTTTGATTAATCTATAAATTATTTTCAAGATGAATTTATTTGATATTTAATTTAGTTATTATTTCATTGATTTCAAGACGCTCTTTAATTAATTTTTATTAATTCATCTCGTGACCTTTAATCAGCTAATTCAATACAGTTTTTTGAATTGAACGAATTCCTGGTCATATTCTCAATTTTTCAAACCCGATTTATTCAATTTTGGGCTCAAAACTCGGTCAAACCCATTTCTAACCTTACCTATCCCTAACCCAACCTCCAAACCCGACTAAACCCGAAACCCAACCTAAAACTCCAAACCCAACCTAACCCGTAACCTAACCCAAACCCAACCCATAACCTAACCCTAACCTAACTCGACCCCCCAAACCCGACCTAACCCGCGAGAAAACCCCAAAACCCGACCCACACATATATATATCCTCACATCTACACACAATATCCTCTTTCACCTAACCTCTAACCCGTCACCCTCACAACCCCTCAAACCCGTCGACCCGTCACCCCGGAACCCGACATCTCCCTCAACCTCTGCACTCACATCTCCTTTCCCGTCATCTCCCCCATACCCTGCAAAAAACCCAGAGTAGCAGCAGAACACCGACCCAACAGCCCTAAATAGCGGCAGACCAGCGACCCTCTTCAATGTTTAAAAATTCAATTTCTGAATTCAAGTTCTGATTTTCTAGCCATTTTCCCCCCTTTCTTGAATCCAAATCACCTATAAATACCCCAAAAATTTTCAGAAAGAGGGGAGATTTTTAGTTGTTCTTCACTCCAAAATGTCGAGAGATTAGGGATTTTAGTCGTTCCCTGCCCACAAAACACAACTTTTTTCATTCTATAAGAAATCGATCTCCAGGAAGTTCGATTAATCCGGTCGGATTTGTTTTAGTTGTTCTTGAACTGGGAATCACAAACAAAACATTGGTTCCTTGCAAGGATTTTTCCAGAAAGTTTGCTTATTTTCAAGAGCTTCTAGAATCGAAAATTTCGTGAACGAATTCTGTCATGGTGAAGGGAGAAATCTTCTCAGCTTGTTGTTTCCGTTCGTTGCGCTCAAAAAGGTAATCATTTCAAACTTATTCCTCTTCTTCTCGCTCGTTCTTCTTCTTCTCGCTCGAATATGGGTGTTGCCGTTTGGATCAGCTGTGATAGGATTGTTTGTATTATGATTGGTTGCTGTAATTGAGAATGAATTTTGGAATTGTGGGGTTGTGTTTCAGTTGCAGGGATCCTATTTTGAGACTGTTTTCACGTCTTGTTCGACCCCTGCTATTCACGTTCGTGCTGACACATTATGACTGTTTTGTGCCGTATTATGGTTGTTAGCAACTGTTAAAATATTTTCCAGCATTGTAAAAATCCTATTTTACTATTAGTTTTCACGATTCTGTTCAAACCTTTGTCGCACTCAATTGGTTTTGACTTTTTCAATTTAGTAGTCCCTGAAACGATGTCTGTGAAGTTGTTTTCCTGTTTGTTGATCCGGGTTGATATTAGCTTGCAGTTAGTCACTTTTCAAGTTGTAAAGTTGTGTTTAAGTTGTAAACATCTCGATCACATGCTAATTTCATATTTCGTATTTAAAGTATGTGTTGTTTTGGTTAGTTCTAACTGTTTTCCAGTCAATAGTACCTTTAAATGGCCATTTCCATTGTTTTTCAGCATTTGTTTTATTGAATCCTGATGTGAATATGAGTTGGTTTGTTGGAACAGCCTCAAAGCTTTGCCTCTTCTGTTTCTGTTTTTGTTTTGATAACATTTGGTCTTTAGTTTCATTTCTAGACTCGCCTTAATTCGTTTTGATAATGTTCTACTCGGTTTGGATAAAATATGCATAGATGTTACTGAACATTGGTTGAGGGTGCTACTAATACCTTTCCTCTTCACTGCCCGGTCGTTAAGGACCAAAGGTTGGGTAAAAATCATGTTTTTAGCTCCTTAAATGCATGTTGTGATCTCTTTGGGTATTGATTTCTAAGTTTGGGTATCATATGGGAATGTTGGTTTCGAAGGTAATGAACCTAGGGGGTGATTCTTATGAAACGACCCAAAAAGTTCCTAAAAATATGCTTAGGAAGTTACCGGAAACTTGTTTTAGCTATATCTAAAAATCCGTTTTGTTCTTCGAAAATCTGACTTCATATTCTTGTTTAGGGGGTCAAATGGAGTGGGAAATGGGTCTCACCCGAATTTTAGAGCG
>JBCEWC010019275.1:0-11506 GCA_038996855.1 Solanum aculeatissimum
TTTAATCTTTTTTATTTGTTCCTTATCCTTATTATCAAAGTGATATTCTACATCTTTCTTTAATTTTTTCTGTAAGGTTTTTAAATTTTCTGCTAACTTAGGCATATATTCTCTTACTTGGTTGACCAATCCTAAAAAGGATTGTAATTTTTTTTTCGTATCAATGTTTTCATCAAGATTATTAATTTTTTTCACTATATGTGTTTGTATTTTTATTCCATTTTTATCTATTTGTATTCCTAAGAATTCTATTTGATTTTCATTATTTCAACTTTCTTTTTACTTAAACTTATTCCTGAGGATTCAATAATATTTATGAATTTTTTGAATAACGTTATATGTTCATCCTGTGTTCTGGAATATAATAATATATCATCAATATATACTATGCAATTCTCTAGTTCATTGAAATAACTATCCATAAAATGTTGATACCTACCTGGTGCGTTTTTGTATCCAAAGGGTAGTACGTTCTATTCATAAAATCCTTGGGGTACAGTGAATGTAGTATGTTTTTTAGATTCATCTTCTAATTTTAGATGGTAAAATCCTGATTTACAATCAAATTTACTAAAGTAATTGTATCCTTGTATTTGTCTTATTTTTTATATCTTATTTGGAATTGGGTAACTATGTGTTTTAGTTTTTGCATTTATGTTTCTATAATCAATAACCATTCTACTGTTTCCTCTCTTTTGTTCACTATGTTTATTTACAATGAATGATGGACTAGTATGTTTACTATTACTTTCTTGTATATATCCTTGTCCTAATAACTCTTTTATATGCATTTTGAATTCTGTTAAATCTTAAAAATTATATTTTAATGGTTTTTGTGTTATTATACTATTTTCATTAATTAATTCAATTCTTACTTTTGTTTTATATTTTTCCCATCCTTGTAGTGGGTTTTCATTGTATAAGAGTCCTAATCTCTCTTGAATTATTTTTATTTTATCTATTGTGAATATAACCTGTTCAATTTTTAGGTTGTCTTCTTTTATATTTTCTAATTTTTGTGTTATTTTTTCGCTTCCTTTTATCCATTATGTAGTTTTACGGTTTTTATTTGTTACTCTCTTTGCTCCTATCTTATGTTTACATGGGGTTGTAAACCACCAATGTGTTTTTGTTAATACATGTGGGTAAAATTTTTCTAACAATGGCATTCCTAATATCATATCTTTTGTGGTAAATTCGTAACTATATATTTCTTCTATTATTAAGATTTTTTTCCCATATTTGTATCTTTACGTTTTTAGCTTTGTAAGTAATCATGCTTCCTTCATTATTAAATCCTGTTACTACTAATGGTGTTTTTAATTTTTCCCATTTATTTTCTGGTAAACAATTGTATTTACACATATTAGCCTCTGCTCCTGTATCTTTCATTGGGGTATAATATCTATTATAATATCCTTCTATTATTATCTTTGCAAGTATGTATATTTTCATTTTTATAGAAAAATCCTTTTTATTATTACTCTTTTGTTTTGGTATATTATTGTTAACTATTTATCTTCTAAATTATATGGCTTTACCTGTTCTAACCATTTTATTCCTAATGTTATATTTATTTCTCCTTGGTAGATTTTAAATTTTATTGTCATATGTATTCCTCCTATAATTATTTCCTTTTCTGTAGTTTCTTCAGTATTTATCAAACCTTTTGGTAATTCTGGATATAATTGTTCTTTAATAATTATTTCTTCTTCTGTTACCAATTCTCTTATGATATTATTTTCCTCTTGCCCTGTATTTATTAATATTAGATATTTTTTTTGATTCATTATTCCTGTTATATAATAATTATAAGACTCTATTTCTTCTATTCATTGTTCTATTAATTTTTGTGGAGTTATATAATCTATTCTTCTCGAGGTACTTTTTGTTGAAGTTTCTGGGTTTCATAAAATAGTCTTTTTGATGTACTTAATCGTTCTTTTACTATTTCTAAATTATCTTCTATATCTATGTCTTTATAACTATAGTCATTATTTTAAATAACTGTAACTACCCTATCAAAAGGATTTCTATTTTTATTTTATTTATCTTATTTTTTGCTATTATTTTGTATTTTGTGGTTAATATGTATACATTTTTACATCTTGCTGTAAAACTTTTACTGCCTGGTGCTAGTTCTATTCCTGACATTTTCCAATATAGTACTAGTGATTTATCTATGTTTCTATCAGTTAATGCTACTGAGTAGTTAGCACTTAATATAAATTTAAACTTTTGGTATATTAAATTTCCCTTTACTTCACTTATAATACTTTTTTCTATAGGTTGTATTATTCTATCATCTGCTAAATATATTTCTATTGTTGTATCTATTCCTTCTCTAAAATTTGCTTTGATCAATATTTCTGTTCCTCCTAAATGTACATATTTAATTGGATTTTTTGTTTGTATTTCTTGTATTTCATTATTTAGTATGCGTTTATTTATTATAGGTATTTTGGTTTTTCCTTCAGCGTATTTACAGTCTATTATATGTTCTTTTTGGCTTACTACATAATATTCTTCCTTTTCTCTTGAAAACCAAAGTCTTTTTGATAATTTTAATATTTTTTTTACGCTTAGATCTAATTCTTTTCCCTTTATTTGCTCAAATATGTTATTATCAAATATGATTTTTTGTTCTGATGATTCTTAATCTTGGTAATCTTCTTTAGCTATTATTCTTATATCTTTTTCAGTCATCTATTCCCGTATTTTTCAGTATCTGGATAATCTAGTTCTGGTTCATTATGTATTTCGTTTTTTGACAATTCGTATATACTATCTTCACTTTCTAATTCAAAGTTTATATATTCTACTTTCATATATTCTTCACTATCTAATATTATTTTTGTAACTTGTTTCTTTTTTGGATTTTTAGGTACCTTACAATCTTTAACTATGTGCCCTAGTTTTCCACAATTATAACAAGTACATTATGTTATTTTCTTTTTTGGTTTGTATCTTCTTTTAGTGGTATAGGTTTTTACATAATATCTTTTCCTTAGTTTTTTCCATTTATTTTTTGACTTATACTTTTTATATTTGTTATATTTTTTTCTATGTTTCCTTTCATAGTATTTATCCGTACATCCAAATTGAGGTGCTGTTTTATCTTTGCAACATGCTATGTTTTTAATTAATGTTCTTTCCATTTTTATTTCTTCCTTATGTTTTTCACATAATTATGCAAACCGTATTCGTAGAAATCTTATTCTAGCTCCTAGCGTATCTGCTAATCCTGCATTGTTCCAGCTTTTTATTACTTTATCATTAAATGGTTCTGGTAGTTTTGTTAAATGTAATTTTCTTATTTCTTTTCCTTATTCCGTATTAGATGTTCCTTTATAATTATATTCTCTAAATGCACATGTATATTCGTCTATGTAACACATATTACATATTGCTAATTTCGTCATTAAATTTCTATTTATAATTTTTTTCTTTTTGTTGTTCTTCTACTTCCGTTGTTATGCTACTAAATTCATTTCTTTTAGAAATCTCATATTTATGTAATGTATCCATAGTTGTTAGTGTTGCTTCACCATGAGATTTTTTATTATTTCTTAAAGTAGTTAGGCTTTCTACTGTTAGGTTTTGTAACCATAATTTTGGTGCTTCTGCTATCCCTATCTTGTTATCTATTAATTGTTTAGATATGTATCCTATCCACAACTGGATTGTTTTATTTATATCTGTTACACAATCTAAGTCTAGGAAATTCTGTTGTTCAGTCATTGATTTTGGCATCCAGTTTTTATTTAGTCTTTTATTCCATATGGCTTCGTTTCTGTCATAATTTTTATAACTAGTAATATAATATTGAGGGTTAAGATATTTTTGATATTTTACTCCTGATGTACTCGGTTTCATTTCTACATCTCCTGTGTTTATTTCTAGTATCTTTGGCTTATCTAATTTTTCTAAGAGTTCTATATATGTTTCGCTTATTTCTGACTATCCATCTAAATTATTTTCATTATCATTTTCTACTTCGTTGATTTCTAGTTTAGGTAGATTTTCTTCCAATTGTAGTATTTCTTTGTATTTATCTATTTCTTTTGCTAATTTAGTTTCTTCTAATTTTAATTCCTTTTATTCTTTTTCTTTTTGTTTATTTTTATACATTTCTTCTTATAATGCTAGTTCTTTCTCTAATTCTATTATTTTTGTATTTTTTACTTCTTCTATTTTTTGTACTTCTTCCTTTACTTGTTGTTTTATTTTTTCAATTTCATTCTTTCTATCTATTTCTTCATTTTCTTTAGTTATTCTAATCATGACTGTTAAACTATCTTCTAAGTTTACCATTTTTTTTCTAGCATTAAATTTAAATATTCACCTATTTTTTTATAACTTCTTCCTAGATTAGAAAATACTATTTTTATTTTTAATCCGTCATAGTTTTCATATGTTTTTTCGTCTATTGCAAATTCTTCCTTATTCACTTATAAATTATGTTTGAGTTTTAAGTATTGTATATATTTATATTCTATTTTATATATTCTAGTTATTAATTGTTCAAGTTTATAATTATCACTTTTTGAAATATTACTTGCTTATATTCTGGATATTGTTATGAAACTATAAAGTAAGAAGAAGAAAAAATAGAGAGAAGATTTTTATTGCTCTTCAATAATATTCTGATGTATTCAGATGTTCAGATGTATTTTACAATGAAGGAAACCCTTATATTTATAGGGTAAAATCCTTACACTTATAAGGAAAAAACTGATTTGGTTTCCAAGTATAATTCCTAACTATTAAAGGAAACCAAATAATAGACATTCACTATAACATAAATATGTTTATAACAGAGCTTGAATTGTCTCGCCTTTCTTGGAGTTTGAAAACTAAACCTAAACTAGGGTAAATTACACAAATATATGATATGTATTTACATTATACTATTATAGTTTGAAAAAATTACAATTTATCACTATAGTTAAGGTTTTGTTGTTGTTTTTTCTCTCTTCTCTTCCTCTCTCTCCAATTTATTGTCAAATATACAAATACATATGTATATCAGCTGTATATATACAATTACTTGACAGATATATATACAATTCGTCTCTCTCGATCTCGCTCACCTCTCTCCTCCCTCTCTCGATCTCGCTTGCCAGATATACAAATACATATGTATATTAGTTGCATATATACAATTACTCCCTCCAGTCTCAATTAATTGAATTTTTAATATTTTTTTCAATGTTCAAAATATTTGAATTGTTCAAAGTTCAAGGTGAATGTTTGAAACTTTTTCAATTTGTCTTTTCATTTATTGAACTTTTATATTTTCTAGAAGATAAATTACACTATATATTTATGATTTTACAAAGGATAATAGTGAAAAATATGATGTAAACTTTGTTTGATAGATATACACATACAATTTGTCTCTCTTCACTCTCTGCCCTCTCTTGCTCAACTATCTCCTCCCTCTTTCGATCTCGCTCGCCTCTCTCCTATAATATATAGCTACAAATCATAATTTTAGCAAACTATAACTATTTTTGCCTTATTATGTTTCAAGTATTTACTTTTTTTGAAAAATCCTCTTTCAACTATACATTTGCAACTCTAATTTATTGTGCTCAAATCTTTTCAATGTTGGAGGTAGGAAAGTTTTTCCAAATTTTGGTTTTTTGCTATAAAAACAGTTGTTTCTAACTACTTTTTAAATAATAACAAAATATTAATAAATGATCCAAAAATCCATACGAACTAACTTCTACCTTTTTGTCTTGAGCAACGTACGGACACTCTCTGTCCAATAGATGGATATGAATAATGTATATATCATAATTTCATAAGTGGGATCTTGAAAACATAATGTATAGACAGATTATTTTCAATAAATCCTCGAATGAAATGGGAATTGCAAATTAGAATTCTTCATAGTATAATTTTTAAGTTGGGGTGCAGAATAATTCTACGGATTTATTCTTAAGAGTGAAGCTAGGCTTTTGTATCAGATCTGTTTGGTTCTACTCAACCATAATGCAATTAGATAATGTTTATTATTCTAATGCTTACTTATAAAAGGTCAAACAACTAGATAATCCAGATTAGATTGCTTGTTGCTAAATAGAAGGCCAAACTTTTTGACCTCACTGCATAACCAACAAACACGAAGATTAAGGACATTTTGAAAAGAAGCATAAAAGTTTTTTCAATTTTTCAAATTTGAAGTGTCTAATAAAAACATTTTATTAGAGGTTGAGATGCTCTAATATTTATCTCAAAGATACATGTTATCTAATGATGCTTTGCCACTTTGGTACGAACGACATAAGCATTCGACAACTTGTTTGGGATTGAAACATGATTGTTGTATTCAGTTTCTTAGGGCGCAGCAAATAAATGATCAGAGATTTATAGTTTTTCCATCTTTTCACTCTTCTAAATCTTGGACAGACTAGACTTTGTGCAGATTAAAAATAACTTTTTTGTGTGCCTTCAAATAGAAAAATCGACCCTACTCCGCAACAATATACCTAGTGTAGTTTCACAACTGGGAACTGAAAAAGATAGAAATAAAAATATAATAGCAAAATATACTATAGGAAGCAGGACAAAACATTTTAGAAAAAAGAGGCCGTAGCGACAAAAATAAAATAAATTATTGATTGTAAAGTCACCATGCCATGCACATGTATCCTTCAAAACCTCCGCTACTCTTCCTTAGCTCCTTACAGATCAGAACTAAAAAAATTGTCTCTCTTCTGCGTGTGGAGAGAGAGAGAGGAGTTTGAGAACCAATTTGAGATGACAAGCAGCACTCAAGTTGTGGAAAATTAAAACTATATCTACTAAATAGAGCCAAGTGAGGTCATTCTTGTTAGTTACCCACCACTCTTTATACACACCTCCTGAAGGACATAAGATAAAGCTAAAGCATGAAAAGGCACTTGCACAGTCAAAACACAGGGAGATCATATGGAGTTCTGTTGCTGCTCGCATTTAGTGCTTCCGTATTTGGAGTAATGACTCTACACAAGCTCAGGGACAGACGCATCTGCAACCGCTTTGTCAAGGAGAAAGAGCATGAACTCAATGGCCTTAAACTCCTCTTGCAGGTTCCCCTCTCTCTCTCTCTGTGTTTTGAATAAAAAGGGAATGTTCTACATGGCTAGCATCTATTATTAACATGCATCTTCACCTTAAGACCATGAAACTAAAAGAATGACATCCAAAATCAGGAATCAGTACTTCCCAATGGGATTCTGGCATTCCATAGATATCTTATACGGTTAAGCTTCGACTTCTCTTGATAAAACATGCCAGGAATTAGACTTGTAGGCCATAACTGCCTCTACAATGAACATTTAACTGAAAACGTATACGTTGCTTAACGGGAATAAAATCAACAGCTTTATAAAACAATTTTTCAGAAAAATATGATGTCAAATCAGCTCAAGTGACACAACACATACCCTGGATGTTAAATCAATCATTCAATGAACAAAAATGCATTTTAATTTCATATAGGGAAAAGATAACAACAACATACCCAGTGAAATCCCACAAGTGGGGTCTCGGGAAAGTAAAATGTACGTAGACCTTACCACTACCTCAGAGGTTGAGAGGTTGTTTCCTGGGAACTCTCGTCTCAAAAACCCATAAGCAGAATAACTAGATATGAAAAATGGGAAAGGGAGAGAAAAGAAAACAGGAAAACCAACTAATAACAAAAAGTAGTGTAAAACGATAAAAAAATCAACATATATATGACGAATAATGACAACCCAGGATATAAAAACGCGACTAATCCTACTACCCTACTATACCCCAAATCCAGATATCAACCTAATCCTTCTAACCTATTAGCCAGCTACTATAATCTGCGACCTCCACTCCTTTCTATCTAAGGTCATGTCCTTGGTGAGATCAAGTCTTGCCATACCTTATCTCATCATACAGGGAAAAGATGGATGATGAATTTGTAAATCTATTGTGTTGTGCAGCTAATAATTGTACAAAGTAATCTATGATCAGTAGAGTTTTTCAATGAGACTAATAACAATAGTTAAAATCTTCTGCCATTAGCATATTTCTTTTGTGTTTATCATGCTACCCAAGCTAACATTATTTGTCACCTGTAACAGAAAGAAAGACAGCAGGCAAAAGAAACCAGGAGGCAAATAGAGGACATGAAATCTGGTATACACTGGCTTAGTATGCAAAAAACAGATCTTAACAATAGGATATCAGAGATGAAGTCAACAATCACATCCCTTAAAGAAGAACAAAGAACAATTGAAGTTGCTCTTGAGGAAAAGCAGAGTGAGATAAAGATGCTCAAGGAAAAACAGATGGAAACAAAGTCTGACAATTCCCAGGTTGCATTACTTTCTAAAACTTTGAGACAGAAAGAGGTTGAAATTGAGGATTTAAAACACCGGTTTGAATTTTCACCAATAAAGATCTGGTCAGCAAGTGCAGATGACCCATCAAATCCAGCAACAAGTTTCACTACCAAGGCTGCTGGAAAAAGGGAAAATGGTAGAAGAGGAAGTCAAAAATCGCATGAATTAATGAACCAGAAAAATTCAGTACAAGAGATAGACAGCAAAGCCCATGAAGCTACCCATTACAGAAAGAAGGAAGTCATTGGAGAAGGTGAAAACACGGGAAAAGCTGGGGAGAGATTTGACAATGTGAAGGGGAAAACTGGAGACGAGCAGTTTCAGAAGCTGGACACTTCTCAAAAAGATGTCCCAAGCAGCAGCAACACCATTTTTCAAACTAACAAAGGGCAAAGACAAAACACTGACAATCATAAGAATGAGGAAGAGTCTTACCTAGACAAGAAAACGTACACCAATGAAAACACATCTAAGGAAAATGAGCATGATAGAAATCAAGTGCAAAAGCAAAGCAATGAAGTTGAAACGAATGATAAAGGTGTGACTAAGGTAGAAATGCAAGAGAATTCAAACAGCAGAGGAACATCAAGAGTGACCAAGGACCACATGAGAAAGACAAGAGGGAAAAGACGGCAAATAGTTGCTAAGCGCCAAGTAGATGAAAGCAGCATGCATCCAGAAAGTCGTGGAATTGCAAGCATGAGAAACAGAAAGTTCTTGAAAGTAAAAATGGGAACTGAAAGGGTCGCAATGGTTGGAGGCATTTTACTGGAAATAAGGGACCATCAGAAAGACAAGGACATGAGGAAGAAATCTGACGAGGAAGATTACGGGATAGAAATGACCAAGAAAATTCAACAAGGTGAAGATTCAGCTTTACAAAATAATAATCAGACAAGGTCAGAACAAGGAGTGAATTCAGATACAGAGAGACACAGAATGCAAGATGTTGGCACAAATCATGATGATAGTCCACCAGGTAAGACGTGGCCAAACCCGAAGAATTTTGCAGATGCGGAGGAAGGGAAACAAGAAGTCATGAATCATGACATGACTCAGAAGATTGAGAAAGAGCAAGAAAGAGAAGTCAGCAACAAAGAAACTGAGCTGCTCCAAAGCTCTCGAGAAGAAGGGTCCACAAATACAGCTCTTTCAAAGAAGAGTAGCATCTCAGAAGAGGCCAGAAATAAAAAATCAGCTGAAATAGCACAATCAGAGGAAATAACCAACACCATCAGAGAAGATACAGAGCCAAAGCAAGCTCAAAATCTTTCAAATTCTTCTAAGCATGTGACAATTGCTGAAAGGGATGTCAAAGAAGATGACAACCAAGAAGTTGACTATTATCAGGAACCAGAACAAGAGGAAGATCATTCTGGAGGATCACAAGATGCCAGAAATCAAAAACCAGATAACACTGCACGAACGGAAAGAGAAACCGACACAGTCCTAGAAGATAGAGAACAAAAGCATGCTCACAATCTTCATTATCCTTCTAACCATGTAAAAAGTGCTGAAAGGGATGTAAGAGACTATTACCTTGAAGTTGAGAATGATAAGAACTCAGGCGAAGAGGCAGGCAATACAACAGGCTCTGCTGCCAGCTTGGGAGAGGAAGGAGAAGATGGGGACCACAATGATGAGGTCTGAATTTTAGTCCAACAGCAGTGCAAGAAAGTGTCATCTTTAGGCTCCATTTAGAAGTTAGATCAGTGAAAGTATCTATATATATATATATATATATATATATATATATATTTATTTATTTATTTTAATTTGCACGGGTGTCCGAGTCTCTTAGAGCCCCGACTAATCCCGATATCTATAATTAAGCTAAGCTTAGGGAAATACTTCCATTTCCACTCCCTTGCAGCTGTTAAGCTTAGGCATTTGTTGCTCCCATTCACGAATTACTTTATGTCTTTTCAGAACAACTCAATGACCCCATCCCAGGCACTCACCTCTCAGAACAAAAACGCATACAAACAAAAAGAACTTATGCCCTCAAATAGATATTGGAAAAGGAAAATCAGAAAAGTATATTCAGGTAGTATAAAATAGAGCAAACGAAAAAGGAAGCTCCTCGTGTTCACCGAGTAGAGACAAAATAGAAGCATTTAACTTTTATCCCCATGGTTTTGGAAGACAAGTATATGGTAAGAATATAGCTTGAAACTAAAATACCCTTACAAATGTCTCATCACTGTCATCAGATATTCACAGCCTGCATGATATTCAAACTATGGGGTCTGAAATGCATGTGTAATTTAGACACTGCATAAGCAAGACGAAGATAGCCAAGAGAAGTGAATGGGCAGAATTATTTCGTATATCGTGATAATATAAGGAGAACTGCAATGTACTGGTGATCCAACCAACGTTTGTCTACGAGTTACTAGCTCAAGAACTCTAATTGTCACTTATAACAGGAAAAAGCCAGTACAAAGAAAAGAAAGGAACTTATGTCATGTCCACCAATTGGATTATTAGAGAGAAACTTTGAGACCTAATCACCTAGGACTTGAAAATTCTCAACCTTGGGATAACACCCTGTAAATTCACACCTTACTGTGCTGCTTTTACCAATGTCTGCAAAAATAAAAAATAAATATGAGCTGGATGTCATTACTCATGATCAAAGAAGGATTAACAAATGAATATCTTACTTTAGCATATATGTTGTAGAATAATTTCTCTTTGTTGTAGAATAATTTGCCCATGTGAAGGTATGGATGGAATTATGAAGGTATAAATTGGAATTATGAAAAGAAATAGAAAAGAATCAAAGTGGATCTCATCCACATGTGTAAGAATGATTGTTTCTTGGCTATAAATAGTCATGTCCATGCAATACTTTGAAAACACAAAAATATATACAAAGAGTGATATATACACAAATCATTTTTCTCTTCTTCCGCTAATTTTCTTGCTTTATTATTCCGCTCTTAATTAATTTAAGTTAATTTTAGAGTCAATTTTATAACACATTATCAGCACGAGACTCTACCATTTGAAGGCTAAGGTATTATTATTTTGATTATATTCATTATGTCTAATCTTGCTAAACTTGAGTTTGTTGCCCTTCATAATTTGGGCAAGAACTACCCTTCATGGGTGTTGGATGCAATGGGTCT
>JBCEWC010019276.1:0-11506 GCA_038996855.1 Solanum aculeatissimum
TAAGTGCACTCTCTTCGAACCAAGTGTCCCCTTGTCATATTGTAGTCATGCTTTCATGTCATAAGCATTGCATGCCCACATACTTAGTGCTTTATTGTACTAATCCATGCTTTTTTCTACATGCTCTAATCATATAGGTGCAGGTGATGAGTTTTATCTACCTACCAACGCGCTTTGATCTCGAAGCTATCCGTTAGTGGTGAGCCCTTCTTCCAGGGGAAATAGCTGCCATTCCTCTAGCTATTAGTGGTTACCTTGTTTTAGTTTGACTTTTGAGGGTGAGCCCAGACTTGTCGTGGCCCCCGTCACTCTACTAGAGGTATGTGTTTGACCTATGACACTCTTGTTATGTTATGTGTTGACTTGTTAACTTTGACTATATATATATCATCTAAATGACTTAAGTTTGATATTTGATCATGTTTGGTATATTGAGTTTGTTATTGGGAATTTCGAATATATTAAATTATGTGCTATGCTTCTATATTTTTTGAGTAAATGGTTAGTTTGGTACTATGATGGCTTGATCGAGAGCCTTCAGGTTCTTCTTCGCCATGTCACACCTAGACCCCCTAACCGGGTCATGACAAAGATGGTATCAAAGCTTAAGTTTGTAATGGTCCTTAGAGTCCCACATGCCGCGCCCAGTAGAGTCTTGTTCATGGGTGTGATGGGCGCCATACCTATGAACGAGAGGCTATGGTGACGTTTTAGGAATTTGTCATTTCATTGTTCCATTCTATCATGCTTAAGCTATGAAAGTATTCATTCCTAAATGGTTGCTTTTGTTGTTCGTTCAGAACATGCCTCCAAGAAGAGCAAGAGTTCCCACCCATCGTCATGCTCCTGAGAATGAGAAAAATGTGTCACACGCTGAGTTCCGGAATGTTGTAACCATGTTGGCTCAAGTAGTGTCCAACCAAGATGAATCAGCTGCTCCCGCTGCTGGAGGTACTCCGACATCCCGGATGAGAGACTTCACCCGGATGAACCCTCCAGAATTTCATGGGTCTACGGCTGAGGAAGACGCACAGGACTTTATTGACAGAGTTTATTAACTTGAAACAAGGGAATATGATGGTGCGAGACTATGCGCTCAAGTTTACAAAGATGTCAAAGTATGCTCCTATGTTGGTGGCAAACCCTCGTGCTAGGATGCACAAGTTCATATCAGGTGTTTCAGACTTAGTGGTGAAGGAGTGTAGAACAACAATGCTCGTCCATGACATATACATTTCCAAGCTCATGACTTATGCTGAACAGATAGAGGGGGAAAAACTTAAAGAAAGGAGAATGGGATAAGCAAAGAGCGCCCGAATGGAAGGTGGGTTCTCTAATGTTAGGAGGGGGTATGGCCAATTCCAATAGGGCCAAGGTTCTGGTGTGAAGATTGTAAATCCTCGGGTTCCCTCTCCTAAGGCACCAGTCGGTGGTGGCCAAAGGGCTCATCTTTTCGGTACTTGTGGTGGCAATCATTTTGGTGAGTATCGATGAGTTTCTGGTACTTGCTATGGTTGTGGTAGTCTGGCCCACAGGGTTTTCAATTGCTCGAAGAATCCAAAGAGAGATCAACTTTCCCCTGGTGGTCAAGCGCCACCCAAAGCTCTGGTTGCCAATGCTCCTAGGAACAACCGGTTCTATGCACTTCATGGTCATTAAGTTATTAAGGATGCTCCAAATGTTGTCATGGGTATGTTACGAATCTTTAACTTTGATGCATATGCATTGTTATATCCGGGTGCTAACTTGTCATTTGTGACTCCCTTACTGGCCGTAAAATTTTGTTTGAATCCTGAAACTTTGAGGGAACCTTATTTAGTGTATACCCCTGTTGTCGAGTCTATTATTGCCCATAAGGTGTATAGGGGTTGTCTAGTTTTTATGATGCATAACATATTTACGAGTGACCTTGTTAAACTTGAGATGTACGATTTTGATATGATTTTGGGGATAGACTGGTTGTACACTTCTTATGCCTCGGTAGATTGCAGAACTAGACAAGTTAGATTCCAACTCCCTAATGAGCCTGTGCTTGAATGGAAGGGTAGTAGTTCATGGTCAAGGGTAGGTTTATTTCCTATCTCAAGGCCCGAAAGATGATTGGTAAGTGGTATATCTATAATATAGTGAGGGTTAGAGATCTCGAAAGTGAGACACTTAGGCTTGAATCAGTTTCGGTTGTTAGCGAGTTCCCTGATGTGTTTCCTGAAGATTTGCCTTGCATTCCTCCAGATAGAGAGATTAACTTCAGCATAGATCTCCTTCCGAATACGCAGTCGATATCAATTCCTCCTTATCAGATGGCTCCAGCTGAATTGAAGGAGTTGAAAGAACAATTGAAAGATTTGTTGGAGAAAGGGTACATTAGGCCTAGCATCTCACCTTGGGGTGTTCCCGTGTTGTTTGTGAGAAAGAAAGATGGATAAATCAGAATGTGTATTGACTACCGACAGTTGAACAAAGTAACTATTCAGAACAGGTATCCATTGCCAAGGATCTATGACTTGTTTGATCAACTTCAAGGGGCAACCCACTTTTCAAAGCTTGATCTCCGTTCGAGGTATCACCAATTGAAGGTGAGGGAGTGTGACATTCCAAAAATAGCTTTTCGAACTCGCTATGGTCAATTCGAGTTTGTGGTGATGTCCTTTGGGTTAACTAATGCTTCGACGGTATGTATGGAACTTATGTTTTGAGTATCTAAGCCATTTCTTGATGACTTCGTTGTGTTTTTTATTGATGATATATTAATTTACTCTAGGAGTGAGGGTGAACATGTGAATCATCTAAGGTTGGCTTTCAAACCTTACGGTAGAAGCAATTGTATGCCAAATTTAGTAAGTGTGAATTTTGGTCAAATGAGGTTGCCTTCCTTGGTCACATAGTGTCCGGTGATGGCATCAAAGTTGATCCAAAGAAAACTGAGGCAGTGGAAGATTGGCCTTGACCATTGACTCCGATGGATATTAAAAGCTTCCTTGGGTTAGCCTGGCATTATAGATGGTTTTTTGAGGGGTTTTCATCCATACTATCTCCGTTGACCAAGTTGATCCAAAAGAAAGCTATGTTTGTGTGGTCTAGCGAATATAAGAAGAGTTTTCAAACATTGAAGGACCGACTTACTTCAGCTCCAATTTTAACCTTACCAAATGGGTTACATGGTTTCGTAGTATATTGTGATGCTTCAAGAGTGGGTTTGGGTTGTGTCCTCATGCAACATGGCAAGGTGACAGCTTATGCTTCTCGGCAATTGAAGGTGCATGAGAAGAACTATCCAACTCATGAGTTTGAGTTAACGGCGGTGGTGTTTGCTTTGAAGATTTGGAGACACTACTTATATGGTGCTCATGTTGATGTATTCACCGATCATAAAAGCTTGCAATATGTATTCACTCAAAGGGATTTGAACTTAAGGCAAAGGAGGTGGCTAGAGTTTCTCAAAGATTATGACATGAGTATTCTTTACCATCCCGGCAAGGCTAATGTTGTAGCGGATGCTCTTAGTAGTCTCTCCATGGATAGTGTGTCGCATGTGGAGGAGGAGAAAAACAAATTAGCAAGGGAGGTTCTCCGGTGGGCTAGGTTGGGTGTGAGGTTAGTTGATTCGGAAAATAGGAATATTCGTGTTTAAAGTGGTTCCAAATCTTCCTTGATAGATGATGTGAAGGCAATGTAGGATTTGGATCCTTCCTTGGTTGAGTTGAAAAAGCTAGTTTCCAAGGGTGAGATTGAGGTTTTTTCCCAACGGGGAGATGGTGTCCTTCGTTATCAAGACCAGTTGTGTTTTCCGGATGTGAAGGGTTTGAAGGAGATGACCATTCAAGAAGGTCATAATTCTCAATATTCGATCCATCTAGGTTTCACTAAAATGCATCAAGACTTGAAGGAGTTGTTTTGGTGGCATGGTATGAAGAGGGATATAGCAAGGTTTGTGCCGAAATTTCCAAATTGCCAACAAATAAAGGTTGAGCATCAAAGGCCCGGTGGTTTGACACAAGACATTGAAATTCCTACTTGGAAGTGGAAAGACATTAATATGGACTTTGTGGTAGGTTTGCCTCATACGAGGAGACAATTTTATTCTATTTGGGTGATTGTTGACAGGATGACGAAGTCGGCTCATTTTCTACCGGTCAAGACTACCTATGGCGCCGAGGTGTATGCTAAGGTGTACATTCGGGAGTTGGTTCATTTGCATGGTGTGCCAAGGTCTATCATATTAGACCAAGGTACCCAATTCACTTTACATTTTTGGAAGTCCTTCCAAAGAGGACTTTGACCTAAGGTCATGTTGAGCACCGCATTCCATCCTTAGACCGATGGGCAAGCCGAGAGGATAATTCAAATGTTGGAAGACATGTTGAGGGCATGTGTACTAGATTTCAAGAGTAATTGGGATGATCACTTGCCACTTGTTTAGTTTGTATATAACAACATCTTTCATGCTAGTATTAGCATAGCCCCATTTGAGGCCTTATATGGCAGAAGGTGTAGGTCTCCGATCGGTTGGTTTGAAGTTGGGGAAATGGCTTTTCTATGCCCGGATTTTGTGATTGAGGCTATTGATAAGGTGAAATTGATAAGTGCCCAAAACCGGCAAAGGTCTTACGCGGATGTGAGGAAAAGAGACCTTGAATTTCTTGTGGGTAACTGGGTGTATGTAAAGGGGTCTCCTATGAAGGGCACCATGAGGTTTGTAAAGAGTGGTAAACTAAGTCCCCGATATGTGGGTCCTTATGAAATTGTTGAACGTATTGGGAATGTAGCATACAGGTTAGATTTGCCTGTGGATATACGTTCTATTCACCCGGTATTCCATGTGTCTATGTTGAAGAAGGTAGTTAGTGATCCCAAGGCCATTACGCCTTTAGAGGGTGTGACAATTGAGGAAAACTTGACCTATGAAGAGATCCCAGTTGAAATCATAGACAAACAAGTGAAGCGGCTTCGTAACAAGGAAGTGGCTTCGGTGATATTTCTTTGGAGAAACGAAGAAGTAGAATGTGCAACCTGGGAGGCAAAGTTATACATGAAGAATCGCTATCCTCAGCTTTTCCCATCTACTCAATCTTAAGGTACTAGGTTCTACCCTTGATTTGTTTCAATTCTTTGTTTCTTGAATTCCATGACATTGCATGCATTCATGAGCACGAAAATGATTTAAATGATATTTTGACATGAGTTTTGAATGATTTATTATATAATGTGTGGTCTCTTGAGTTTTTTTAGCACGTCACTTGTTTTGTGATTGATGTCCTAGTCTTAGCTCATTCAAGGACGAATGTTCCCAAGGGGGAGATTATGTAACGACCCGAACATTTTCCAAAACTCCTTATGGTTGGCCTTATATGATGTACTAATATTCATGGTTGAGTTTTGATAGCCACGGGTTGAGTTTAAGTAGCCGAACACAAAATGGGTCTTTTGGTGGCATAGAGAGGCCATTTGGATAATAATATTTAAAGTAGCATAACTATTGATTCAGGTTGAACTGTGTGGGATTCTATATATCAAATTAAATCTGTTTGAATTATCTTTGTAATGCAACTGGTTTCACTTGAGTCGGAGTTCGGATGAGGAAGGTATGGCCTAAATAATAGGACTGCCTAAAATTCGGAAGACATTGGAGATAGGCCCTGAAAAGAGGCCAAGGACAGGACCACGGTCCGTGAAACTTGTCACGGTACGTGTGGGGTGTTGTGGGATGATCCAGTGAGCTAGGGGTAGCCAGAAACCACCCCATGGGACAAGTCTTGGGCTATGGACCACCCCACGGTCCGTGAGATATTTGACGGGCCGTGAGGGGTTCCGTCAAGTGCTCCAGTGACTTAGCTTGTCTTGGGAGTTTATTCCTGGGCCAAGTGTGGCTCCATGGACCAGTACACAGTCCGTGTGAAGCAACACGGTCCATGAAACCTACCGTTGAGTGGTCCAGAAAGTCCTCCGAGAGTTTGCATTGAAAATTTGGCTAAGTGTTGTATGATGGTGCATTGAACGGCCAGTGAACAGTATGACGGGCACTGTAGCTCTGTGTGAGTCTACCTAGGCTTGAAATTCCATTTCATTAAGTGTACTTTCTTGATTTAACTAATCCCTAGGTTTCTTTTAAGTCTCCTAAAGTTCCTTAAGTCCCTAAAACTGATCACTTAACAATACACCCCTTTAAAAATGCTCTCAAACTCCTTCAAATCCTCTCAAGCTTCTTGATCAACATTGTTGAAGATTCGAAGAAAATTCAGGGAAAAATGTTCAATTTTTTTTCTCTACGCAATTCAAGTATTTGGTATAAGGTATGTGGGATTTAAATTCATGGATTCTTCCATCCATGAAGCCCAAGAACCCAAATCATTAAATTATAAATTTTTATGTTTTACTTAGTTATGGGTTCTTTTGATTTTTCAAAACTCTCTTGACGTTTGGGATTCGCCGTAGACATTAGGTTACTTCATTGTGAATTTACTCTTGAAATTATGATTTACACCATGAAAGTTTGAAGATCTAGTATTGCATGTGTTTATCTTGAGTTTTGATGCATGGGTGAGTCTTGCCGAACTGAAGTTTGAAATTTTCATATGAATTTGAAAAAGTAAATTTGAATTGTAAATTTTGAAATGTTGAATTCCGTCACCCCTGCTTTGATACATTGATTCATGCATTGAATTGGATAAGACTTTGATGAAACTCTTGTTTTGGGAAATTCTTGATATGAATTTGGATATGTCTAGGCTTGTGGTCTCAATGTCTCTTTGATTGACTCAATGAGTCGTTTGGGTGTTTGCACCGTTTGTTTTGGTTTGGATTTTTTAGAATGAGCTACCTCCTATTGCATTGGTTTGAATGATTTGGAAACTCTTGATTTTGTTTGAAGTTTATTGACTTGAAACGTTTGGGTTTGGAAATTTTGTTCTAATGATGCATGATTTGAAAAGTATGGATAGTTTCGGGTTTTGAAGAATATTAGTTTGTATATATATGTATTCCCGTGGGATTTGACTTAGTACCGAGGGAATGGGCATTCACCCTTTCCGTCAAACCATGTGCCACCATGGGATTGCCCCATATTGGTAGCCTTGTTTTGATACCCCTTTGTTAAGGGAGTTTTGGGATCTACTTGGAAAGTAGTCTGTTCCAAGTTGTAGCTAGCTTGGTCCTACTTTAAGTCGGTTGAGGTCAAATCCCTATAATTATAATAATGATAGGTCACATTACATGCATCATGGCATTAGCATCTTGCTATATACATTTCTTTGGCTGAGTGCACTCTCTTTGAACCAAGTGTCCCCTTGTCATATCGTAGTCATGCTTTCAGGTCATAAGTATTGCATGCCCACATACTTAGTGCTTTATTGTGCTAATCTATGCTTTTGTCTACATGCTCTAATCATGTAGGTGCAAGTGATGAGTTTTATCTACCTACCGACGAGCTTTGATCTCGAAGCTATCCGTTAGTGGTGAGCCGTTCTTCCAGGGGAAATAGCCGCCATTCCTCTAGCTATTAGTGGTATACCATGTTTTAGTTTAACTTTTGAGGGTGAGCCAAGATATGTCGTGATCCCCGTCACTCCATTAGAGGCATATGTTGGACCTATGACACTCTTGTTATGTTATGTGTTGACTTGTTAACTTTGACTATCTATGTATCATCTAAATGACTTAAGTTTGATATTTGATCATGTTTGGTATAATGAGTTTGTTATTGGGAATTTTGAATATATTAAATTATGTGCTATGCTTCCACATTCTTTGAGTAAATGGTTAGTTTGGTTCTTTGATGGTTTGATCGAGAGCCTTCGGGTTCTCCTTCGCCATATCACACCTAGACCCCCTAACCGGGTCGTGACATCATAAAATTAATAAAATCCATGCTCATGAATGCAAATGCGATGAATGGTGAATATATAACATGGGTAATGGAGATAAGCTTTTAAATCATCATAATAAGATAGATTCATTCTTAAATCATAATGAAATCCACAATTTATACAACCCATGCTAGAATTGAAGAATTAAATAGACATGCATAATTGAATCTTAGTAATCTCAATCAAAATCATGATAATTGAACTTAAATCACCTCAAAATCATTAAATAAGTACAATTCATACTTCAATTTAATCAAATCAACAATGAGTTTAAAGACCTATATTTAAAGTAAGCCTAAATTTTATAAATTCAAGTGTAAAAGAGTTTTGGGGTCTTCATTGTTGAAAGAGGACCATGAATCAATCCCACATACCTTGATTAACTAGAAGATTTAAGGAGAAAGTGATTGGAGAACAAAAGTTCCTTGAATTCCCAAATTGAATCTTCAAACCTTACTTGAGAGGAGCTTTTAAGGAGAGAGTTTGAATATAATTCTAAGTGTTGAATGAATTTTAATAGGATGAAGGTATATAAGTTAATTCAGATGGTTCAGAAGGCTTAGAAAGAATAAAACGACCTTAGAAAACACCAAAATTACAATTAAACCATTAACAAAAGGGATAGAAAATGTTACCAGGGGTCATCCCATAACCCACCACACAGACCGTGTGATGGCACACGGGTCGTGTACTCGCCTGTGAGGGCTAACACAAATGGTGAACTGGTCCATGTAACCTCATTGGGTAATGATCTTGGCTGTCCTCACTCCCATGGCAAGCCACACAGATCGTCAAGTGTCACACGACCCGTGATGACTTCTATTTCGTTGACATGAATTCTAGAATGCTAACCTTATACTTAGAACCATTCCAGAGTTAAAGACCTTCACAAAACACTTCCCCACGAATTGTATTTGAGGCACCTACACGAGCTTTTTGATGGCTCACGACGCGCATGGGGTCCCGTAGAGCCATGCCTTAGTCAAAAGATCCAGAAAAATCCCTGCACAGACAGTCTTACTAAAAAGGCCATAACTTCTTCATCCGAACTACAAATCAAGTGAAACAAAGTGTGTTGAAAAGCTAACTCAAAGAGCTTAAATTTGATAGGTTGTGGACCACCCATTTCGCTATGTGCTTATAGATATGACCAGTTAAAGTCCACCATCCGAACGGTTCACATGTAAAACTCAACCAGTGGAACCCCTTTTACCATGACTTGATAAATGGGGCACATGATAACCGTTAACCATACCAGCCAATTTGAAAAATTAATGAATTACACCTCAAAAACATTTTCAAAATTTCTAGCTTGTTACATCATCTCCCCCTTGGGAATATTTACCCTCGAATGAGTAAAATCAAGGCGTGAAAGGCTTGACTTAAATAAGAAACACTTCTACTCAAAGACATAATGCATATTTATTCATTTCAAAATCATAAAGTCATTAAAACTCATGTCAAAACATCATTAAAATCATATTTGTGCACATGTATTCATGTCATCTCATGAAACTCAAGGGGGTAAAGAATTAGGACTGTTTGGACTAGAAAGAACCTAGTACCTTAGGCTTGAGTAGATTGGAAGAGATTGGTATGTCCCCTCATTATATCCGACTCCTCTTTCCATGAAGAACCCTCCATACGTTGATTTATCCAAAGCACTTTAACCGAAGCCACATTCTTGTTGCAAAGCCGTTTTACTTGCCTATCAAAAATTTCAATCGGCACCTCTTCATAAGTCAAGTTCTCCTCAACTGCAACACCTTCCAAAGGCACAACTGACTTGGGTCACCAACCAACATTCTCAACATTGACACATAGAACACCGGGTAAATAAAATTCATATCCAAAGGCAACTCTAATCTATAAGCCACATTACCAATCCACTCAACAATCCCATATAGCCCAACATGCCGGGGACACAATTTACCCTTTTTACCAAAACACGTAATACCCTTCATAGGTGAAACCTTCATATAAACCCAATCACCTACATGAAATTCAAGATCCCTCTTCCTAACATTCGAGTAAGACTTTTTGCGACTTTGAGCCGTCCTCAACATTTCTCTAATCAACTTCACTTTTTCCATAGCCTCAACCACCAAGTCCAGGCCTATAAACGCCATCTCACCCAACTCAAACCATCCCATTGGGGATCTACACCTCCTATCATACAAAGCTTCAAATAGAGAAATATGGATGCTAGCATGGAAACTACTATTGTAGGAAAACTCGATGAGCGGTAGTTGATTATCCCAATTTCCTATAAATTCCAATACATAAACCCTCAACATGTCCTCCAAGGTCTTAATTATCCTCTCGGCTTTCCTATCCGTTTGAGGATGGAAACCAGTGCTCAACGTAACCTTAGTGCTATGTCCTCTTTGAAATTATCTCCAAAAGTAAAAGGTAAATTGGGTACCACGATTCGATATAATAGATGTAGGCACTCCATGCAACCTAACCAATTTCCGAATATATAGCTTTGCATAATCCTCGGCATTGAAGGTAGTCTTAACCAGCAAGAAGTGAGCCCATTTAGTCATCTGAACAATAATAACCCTAATAGAATCAAATTGCTTCCGGGTACGGGGCAACCCAACCTCAGAATCTATATTCACATCTTCCCACATTCAAGTAGAAATCTCAATATCTTGAGCAAACCCACTAGGCCTTTGGTGTTCTATCATCACTTGTGGAAAATTCAGACACCCAGATATAAACTTGGCTATGTCCTTCTTCATGCCATAAAACCAATTCACTTCTCTCAAATCCTGAAGCATCTTAGTGGATCCCGGATGAATAGAATATTGAGTGTTATGGGCCTCACTTATGATCACCTCCCTAAGACCATCAACATTCTGAACAGAAAATCAGACTTGATACTGTAGTACACTATCTCCCCCTTAGGAGAAAGCCTCTATCTTCTTTTTGGCAACTAATTTCTTCAGCTCAACCAAAGAAGGATCCAAATGTTGTTTTGTATTGATATTAACAATCATAGAAGACTCAAACCCATTTCGAACAAGAATGATACCATCATTGAAGTAAGCTTATCTAACACCTAACCTAGCAAAATGGTGCATATCTTTTACCAACTCCTTCTACCCTTTATCAACATGAGACACACTACCCATGGATGGCCAACTAAGGGCATCAACTACAACGTTCGCCTTGCCAGTATGATTTAGGACACTCATTTCGTAGTCCTTAAGTAGCTTAAACCATCTCATTTGTCTTAAGGTATCAAGTATGGCTCCACGGACCAGTACACGGTCCGTGTGAAGTCATATGGTCTGTGAAACCCCTCATCAAGTGATCCAGAAAGTTCTCCAAGAGTTCGCGTTGAAAATTTTTCTAAAGCAAGTTTCTTCATATCTTGCTAAATGCTTTTTGGTTATGTTCTTCTTGTAAATCTTTTAGTCTTATGATTTCTGAAATATCCTTTTGGATTTCTTCAAAGTACCTTATATCTTGGATTCTTAGGTATAGATCTAAACCGTATTTTACCTATTGTTCTAGTGTATCTATTTGATCTGTAGTTTCTATCCTAATATTTATTTATTCGTAGTTTATCATTTCATTCTTCTTTTCTTATTTTTATATTCTATTATCTGTTTGGCTTTATTTTCTTCTAAATC
>JBCEWC010019277.1:0-11504 GCA_038996855.1 Solanum aculeatissimum
GGATTTTTAGATATAGCTAAAACAAATTTCCGGTAACTTCCGAAGCACATTTTTAGGAACTTTTTGGGTCGTTTCAGATACCAACCTTAGCTCAAATAACGATCAAGTACAGAGTCAAAGATTTTGGCTAGGTCCCAAGTTGGGTTAGGATAGGTCTCGATTTGAGGTTGAAAGTCTCATGTTGAGGTCAGGTCCTATATTAAGGTCAAGGTTAGGTTCAAAGTTGGGGTCGAGGCTAGCATCAGGTCTTGAGTCGCCAATTGAGGTTGGGTCACGAGTTAGAGTTGCAATTTGGGTCAGGGGTTAAAGGTCGGTTCTTAGTTCAAGTTTTGGTTTCAAGGTTGTGTCTTGAGTTGAGGTTGGGTCTAAGTTCAAAGGTGGGTCTTAGTTTAAGGTCAGGGTCAAATCTCAAATCAAGATTGAGTCCGAATTTAGAGTTAGGTATTATGTTGGAATTGAGTCTCAAGATGGGCAATTTATGTTGGAATTGAGTCTCAAGGTAGGCTTGTTAATTGGTCTCGAGTGAGGGTCTTTTCAAGGTGAGATCTTGAGTCAGAGGTTGGGAATGAAATCATGGCCAGATCTCAAGTTGGAATTAGGGTCGGAATGGGGGTTGGAGTTGGGACTCAGGTCAAGTTGCGACAAAGGTCCAAATCTATAATAAAGGGTGGAGTTTGATTCCTTGCTCATAATATTTTTTTTATGTTACATCGAAATACTTTTGGAGTAATATTTTTCCTTGTTAAGAATACCCAAAAAATAAATAAGAATAACTCTTTTTTTTCAAAAAATATTTTCAAAAAAATATTTTCATCCATATGAAACACACCCTTTGTGGTTCAATTTTTATAGTCTCAACTATTTGCAATCTTACATCTAGAATTTGGTATAACTTTTTGAGGTATAATTTATATTACTTCTTATATCTTTTTAGTGTTTAAGATCATTTTTATGTGTTGCATATTCTAAGATTTGATGAAACTTCCTAGTTATTTATAGGTAAAAAATAATCCACTATTTTTGTCATATCCAACTGACAGAATATGATAAATATTTTACAGAGATTAAGAAAGATAATTTTTTATAAACTTAAAGAACCAAAATGGTTAAATACATACTTAAGAGACTATTTTAAACTAACCCCAAACAGAAGGACTGCTTTTGTCATTTCTCACTCAAGATGATATAATTAATTTAGTTTGGTCAAGAGCAAAATAGATTCTCAAGTTGGAATTTGAGTGATAATTTCCTATTGGCTTGTGATCTTTTTCATCCACCCACGCACAAGGCAAAATTTGGTCATTATTTTTAAGGGAACTTGTCTATATACATTATATTTAAAAAATATTTATTATTTATAATAATATAATTTTAATACATATATAATTCACTTTTAATACATAATATAGATTGTTTATCAAAATATAAATTTAATATATTTTAAAATATTTATAATATATTTTTAGAATTTTAATACATCTTTTATTCATAGTGCAATTCATTTATATTATATGCATAATTATTTTTAATATATAGTGCAATTTTTTAATCAAAATAATTATAATACATATATGTTATAAATATAATTCACTTTTAATACATAATATAGTTGTTATAAATGGTAAATATTTTTAAAATATGAAATATCTGGGTAATAAATAAACAATATATTTAAAAATAATAAATATTTTATAAAAGCATTCAAAAAGATAATTATTCCTATTTTTAAACTCTCTCAATATATATTTTCTTATTTAATAAGAGAATATATTGATCAACTTAGGATTAACCTAACTGCTTCAGCTATTAGAACATATCTGTTTTTATTTATTTAAATATTTTTTTTTAAATTAACAGCTTAGGGTTGTCTTGACTATTTCAGTTACTTGAAGCAGACAATTGACTACTGACATATCTATTTTTATTCATTTTTGTATTTATTTTATTTTTTTCTAAATTTCTTGTGATTATTTTTTGTTAATTTGAGGAGCTTTTGGTTGTCCTGCCTAATTCGGCGGAATTATTGGCATATCTACTTTTGTTCACTTTTATAGTTTTATTTTAATTTATTTTTTACTTTATATTTTTTCAGAATTCATTATATATTAAAAAATTATGTAAGTATTATAAATCACAACAATTAACAATTTAAGATTTCATACAGAAAGTATCATAAATCACAACAATTAGCAACTCAAATTGAGACATAGGAAGTAAGATATATTTGATACTATAAATCACAATAATTACCAACTTAAAAATTTAAAAGACATAAAAATTTTAAATAGTTCTTGAATTTTTTTTCAATACCACATAAAAAAAAATTGATTGACTCTCAAAATTCTCTATATGCAATATAAATTGAAATAAAGTAAATAAATATATTATTTTAATATATCATAAAATGCACTATAAGTCACAATAATTAACAATTTAAAATTTTTAAGAACACATACAAATTTCTATCATTATCTCAAAAATCAAAATTAAAAAGAAAAATATATGTTGGGCTCTTGCTTACACAAATTCATGTGACTAGTTTAATAAGAGAATAAATTGAGCAGCTTATGGGTGTTCTGTATGTTTCAACTGCTGGAAGCAGATAACTGACTAATTGTGTGTCTGCTTTTATTCATCTTTGTATTTTTTTAATTTTAATTTTTAAAATTTCTTGAACAATCTAACTGTTTCAGCTGCTAGAAGTAGACAATTGATTATTGACGTGTCTTTTTTTTTTTTTTTTGTAGTTTTTTTTTTTTATTATTTTTTTTTTTTTAAATTGTGATTATGTTTTTTGTTAGTTTGAGGAGTTTATAGTTGCCATGTCTACTTCAGAGAGGTTATTGACGTGTTTGTGTTTCTTCATTTTTGTAATTTTTATTTTAATTTATTTTTTATTTTTTACTTTTTATGTTTTTAGAATTTGTTATATATTAAAAAATTATGTAAAATTTTTTATAAATCACAATAATTAACAATTGAAAATTTCAGATAAAAAGTACTATACATCACAATAAGCAACTTAAATTGAGACAGGGGAAAATAATATATATGTGGTATTATAAATCAAAATAATTATCAACTTTAAAAGTTAAAAGGCATAAAAAAAAATTTAAATGGTTCTTGAAATATTTTTAGTACCACATAAATAAAATTTTGATTGACTCTTAAATTTTTATTTATGTGATATAAATTAAAACAAAGTTAATAAATATATTATTTTAAAATGTTATAAAATGCACTATAAGGAACAAGTAATTAACAACTTATAAATTTTAAAAATATATACAAAGTTCTGTCAATATCACATAAATCTCTCTCTATATATATATATATGCTATATATATGCTGGGCCCGCACATGCGCCGATTCGTGTGACTAGTATTACTATATGATAGGATCAAATCTTTTAGAATTTATTTTATAAAATTAAAAATCTATTTTAGTTAATTGATATTATTGTAAAAGTAAAAATCTAATTATCATCGAAGAGGGGCAGATGCCTCTTGGTTATCTCAAACTATCTATTTTAGAAAACTTTTTGGACTCTTTCTAAAGTATGTCTTGTGGCTAATGATGATGAAGAATTTATCACGAGTAAAGTGTCAAAATATATTTAATTTTTTTTTAAGTTTTTATTTATATTTAAATTATTATTTATTACTTTGACAAACACATCTCAGTGATTATGTAATACTCCATTTCTTTTATTTAAAAAATTTTTGCTACATAACTTCTACGTGAAAAAAATATTTCACCTTGATAAAAATTAAACAAATTATTAGAATTATTCAAAAATTAAAGATTAAAAATCACTATCTCAAAAAAAAAAAAATTTAACTTTTTCAAAAATTAAATTTAATATATTTTCAAAAAATCTTACTTCAATCCCTCCCCCACTCCCACTCCCACCCCCGCCCACCCCTCCTTCCCTTCCAAATCATCCACTCCTTTTATTAAAAATAATTTAGATATTATTATTTTAAAAAAATTCTACCCCCCTCCCATATAATGCTCCTCTCTCAATTATATATATATGTGTTTTTTTTTTTGTGTATTAGATATATACATAAGATTTTATAAAAGTATATTTTTCTATATAGATACCGAATATAACAAAAATAAAAAATTTAATTTAAGAAAAACTCTTACGACAAATAGAAAATACTTTCATACAAATATATGTATATATTGAATACAAGACAAGAAAAGTGAAGAAAAAATTTGGAAGCAGAAGGTTAGGTGGGGTGAAATCAATTTTTTTTCATTTAAAAAACAAAAATAATATTTGAGAAGAGGGGTTTGGGAGAAAGGTTTGGAGGAGGGGGATAAAGTAAGTTTTTTTCCCTTAAATTTTTATAAAAGAAAATAAAAAATAAAAAAATTTAAAATATGGGGGTACGGGTACAATGGGAGGGAGTGGTGGACCAGCATGAAAAAAATATTTTAAATCTTGGTTATTTTAAAATATATATTTTTTAATAGTGATACTTTAATCTTTAATTTGTTAACTAGTATAAATAATTTATTTAATTTTTATCAAGGTGAAATATATTATCCATATGAAGTTTCATGCAGTAATTTTTTAAAAATAAAAGAGAGAATATAATACAAAAAATTATCAAGAGAGTGCAATAAAAGAGGGAGGTGTATTTCTTAAATAGTGCAATGACCTCAAAGGTTATTTTTGGCATTCTCGATAAAATTATCATTTTGCCCTTCTTGAAAGTTACCTTGAGTCGTGTCATTTTGAATTTCGAGTATCTGAATTCAATTCTGTCGATTCCATCAACTCTGGAATGCAGAAGCTGGTTTCAAGAGAGCTCGTGGAACTAAATTCGGAGTAAAAACGAAGATTTTGGACCCTAAAGTTATTTTTTCAATTGATTTTGGATCATAATTTGACTTTGGTCATCATTCAGAGTTCGGAAGCTCGAATCAAAATTCCGACAGTTCCAATGATTCCGAGTGGTGAAAACAACGCTATAATTGGTCTCGTTGTAATTTCTAGAGTTTTCGAGGACAGTTTGGGTATTTTAAGTTTTAATTAGTTCCTTTTAGTTTTATCGGATTTCGGGCCAAGGAGGTCCCGAATTCAAATTCTAACGGTTCCATTGAATTTGGAGCATCGTTTCTGGTAGGGTTTAATGTTTGGTTTTTATTTAGGGGTTTCAAACGAATCCCGATGGTCTATTTTGTGATATCATATGTTGTGTTATTGTTGGTTTGAACTGGGTGCAATTAATTTTTTTTCTCTGTGTTCGCGGAGTGTACGCATCTAGACCTCCGCATTTAAGGAGGTAAGGTCCGCATTCACGGAGCACTAGCAGTCCGTTCTCCGCGTTCGCGGGGTGTGTAACGTAGCCTGGCTTTCGCGTTCGCGAAGCTTTAAATATACCTGAATAGTAAGTTATTTCTAAGTGACCAATTTTGGCATTTTTTTTTTATCATTTTTAAATTTTCAAGCTTCGTTTTTTAGAGATTCTTCAAAGAAAATCTATTGGGTAACTATTTCTAATATATTTCTTTAATTTTCATAGATTAAATTGTGTTTTTAACTTAGAATTTTAGGCTTTTAGTTGAAGAATTTGGAGACTTTTCGGACTTTGATTTCTAATGATAAATTGATGATTTCTACCTTATGTTAACTCCGTTTTTTAAACGATTTTCACCATTGAAGTCCTTATTGCTTGGGGAATGTTTTCATATATTAATTTTTAGTTTCCGAGCACTTTTTTCTGATATGATAATTTTGATTGTTTTATCCTTTTCGCTCAAATGGATTGATTTTAGTGTCATTAGATTCGTTATGTGATTGTGATGTTATATTTGAATAGATTGTAGTGATTCGCAGTATCGTAGAAAGGAGAAATCTTTGGATTTGACACTTAACTTCTAACCTTTTGTTAAGTATAATTGAACCTTGTATGCTTCTATGTATATGAAATTGGGTGATCTGGGACATGAATTGGGATAGAATTGTATCACTGTAGGCTTTGATCATGAAAATTTGATATAGATAATAGTAAACGTTGTGAATTTTTATATTTGTGTATAATTGTGAAAATTGTGAATTATTTGATGTTGACATTGAGGTTGTGATGATTACGAGATTGTGTTGTGAATAATTGAGGACATGAGAAATATTTGAAATTGAATGCTATATTATATGATTTAAGTGGACATCTTGCATACACGACTACTTATGAGCATGATTATTTATGCTATGATTACATGCTTGCTTGATGTTCCATTGATGATAAAAAGTCGAAGGGAAATGATTTCGGCTAGAGAAAGAAAAGAAAAGAAAAGTCGAAGGGAAATGGTTCTGATTAGAGAAAGAAAAGAAAAAAAAAGTCGAAGGAAAATGGTTCTGGCTAAATATGAAAGTAAATGCCGAAGAGAAATGATTTCAACGGATACATGGTCCGTGTGAGACCCCCATGGGTTCCGATATGAGTTTATCAACGGACGTGTATTGTAAGACAGACATGCATCACGATTATTTAACATTGCAACAGAAGGTTGACATTTCATTTTATTCATTTCATCTCATATCATTCCTCCTTGATATTGGTATATGTATAATGTGTGAGAATATGAATGCTTTGGAACTTGTATATAGATAAGATCGGATCATTGAAAGACTATGAAACATGTTAATAATTTTGAGCCTTATATAGTGTGAAAACTGGATTATGTGGACATTGTGAAAGCTTGTGACTCTGATAAATAATTGTATCACTTGTTTATGGAATTTAGTTGTATGTTCTGTGGCTATGTCCTATGATATGTTGTTGTATATGTATTGTTGTTCCGCTAGAACTTTTTTGAGTGCAGGTGTGTAGTTCGGTGGTATGTGGTTGGATGGATAAGAGTATTTGTGTTCGTCATTGCTTTACTTTAGGTTAGTTTCATTTGTTGAGTACCTTGTTGTTTGGTGCTCACCCCTTGCTACATTTTTGTAGGTTGTGAGGCGGGTCCGTCTTGCTAGATTTTCTTGTTTAGGATTGAGCTTTTGGATCCGTTGAAAGATAGTCGATTGTCTCTTTGGTATGTATGTCTTCGAGGATTTCGTTTCTTATGTTTTGTTCTATATGAAGACTAGACATTGAGACTTGTTTTATTTGAGTATTCAGATTATTAAAGACTTGTACATGTGACACCAGTTCTGAGATGGTTGCAGTTTTAATTCTTCTATGTTTATCTATCTTATTAGATTGTTTCTTCTGCTTGTTATCGTTTTTGGGTTGTTTAGTTTTGGGCTGACCCGCCTTGGTGGATTGGGTGAGTGCCATCACACTCGGATTTCAGATTGTGATAGATAGTTTAGATATGAAACTCACACTCATAATAATTTAAATATGAAACTAACAAAAAAAATACTTAGCAATGTTTTTTATACTCCACGCAATTCGTCATGAAAGTTAAAATAAGCAAACAGGAAAATTTTCTTTCTCCGCTGACTACTAATAAATGTTTAATTTTACTTATTCAGTTTAATAAATTAAGAAAGTTTTATTGTTTTTTTTATCCTACTCTTAATATTAAATAATTATAAGATAATAATAATCAAATTTAAACTTTTGAATTATCGTTAACATAATTAATTTAATTAAATATATTTCTAATTGAAGTTCTCACAAGTCAACTCAACAATGCCAAGTAATATGAGGGGTAATAGTTAATGTCACCTTAAGTTTTATCCCATTAAATTAAAGTTGTTACCACTTACCTCTGCTCCAATTTCATTTTTTCAGAGTAAAATAATATGAACGCTTGTTTTTATTCCAAAATTTATATATTTTAGTAGAAAAAAGTATATTTTTTTCGTCCTATTTTATGTGATATTATTTGACCTGACACAATATTTTAAAAAAATTAAAATTTAATTATTTAAAACAATTTTTAGATATATGTTTAGTTGTAAATCATTTCATTAAGCATAAAAAAAATTTAAAATTAATTTTTTTTAATTATAATAAAATAATATATTTTTTTTTAGAGAAACTAAAAGAAAATATAACATAAAATGAGATGGAGGAATACATGTTCTCACAATGTTTGGATTACACTTCATTTGATACAAAGGAATGCAAGACTTTCAATCACATAGTACACGGATGCAAATTGATTGACAATGACATTTCCTACTGAGTAGATAGATAGTTCCTCCAAAATTTACTTGAAGTGAAAAAACTGGTCACTCATGAATCAACCAAGAAAGATAACTTTTCAGTAGGTTAAGTGTGTGAAAGGCAATTAAAGAGACAACTTTTCAATAACGTCGTTTGGTCGAGTGTATAAGAATTATGTTAAATAAACTGTATTAATAATGTTTGTATTAGTAATATATATATTAATTATGTTTGTATTAATTATGCATAAACATATATTTATGCATTGTTTGATTTTATGCATTATATAAAAAAAATTATTTACAAAGATACATTCACAATTATGATGGAAAACATGCTAAAATTTTTTTTTGAGAGACAATTGAATCTTTAATCATCCTAATGCATGCATTAAAATATTTATTTACTAATAACTAGAAATTCATTATATTAGTAATAGGATAACTCATGCAAATATTAATTATACATGAAATGAAAAAATATATCAAATAAAATATTAATAATACACTAACTTAATGCATACATTACACTTTACCAAACGAATATAAAATATTAATGACTCCAGTCAATTCTTTTTTTTTTCTTTTGACAATGATTACCAACTGTTACAAAGTTTAATGAGTGAATGACCATAATCTTTGACCATGAAGGTCCCCACATAGCCAATCTGATTTTCAAATTGTGTAGGGATATTTATTATTTGGACTTGCCATCTCATTTACCAGAGAAAGGAAATAATTTCTTCTGTTAACTGATAGGCGGTCTTTTAAAGTTGTTTGCATATTTTATTTAAACATCTTAATTAAGATTAATATCTATTGAACATTTAAATCATTTTAGATTTGAATTATTTAAATATTTTTTTAATAATTAGCTAAAAATATAAAATGTATGTAATTCACTTGCGCTCACTTAGCAAAGTGAAAAAATAAAGGATGACATTTGACATATGAATAAAGAAAAAATATTAAAATAATAAATTATAAAAGACAAAAAAAAATTTATTTTTTTATTTCATTACCTAACTTTTTTGTTATTATTATTATTATAAAACCACCAATCCACCCAACTCCCACCTCTGCCTCCCGCCCCAGCCCCCGCCCCGCAGCCCCGCCTCCACTCCTGTATTCTGATCTCACTCTTCCTTTTCTTCTTGTATTGTGATTTCTTTAGATTTGAATTTTTGACAACTTTTTTTAGAAAAAGTTCAGATTCTTACCAAAAAAAATGGCGTATTGCTAGATTTGTTTTACTCAATTTTTTTAAGGCTACAAAGTGAATCTCTTGCCACTTTTATATTTGAAAAAGAATCAATATGTGAATCTTCAAATTTGCAATTACAATCTTAGCATTCGTTGCATTCTCTATAGCGAATTTTGTTTTTCCACGTTTCCCCGATAATCTACCAATAGCCCTCAAAAAATGCTCACCTCGTAGTGTCTTCAGATTCTTAATTTCAAACAAAGCGGCGTATAATTCATCAATGCAATAGACATCGAACACTAGCATGAAAGCATGAATGAAGTCCAAGCATTTCTGTAGGTGCTGATGTCGGCTGAGTCGTGTTGGGTTTTGATCTTGACCCCACACTTCTTAAGGTTTATTCGGATGCCGATTTTCATCTGTTCGTATATTGAGTTTTAGATTTCTCCTATTCATGATTTTTTCAGTGGAGTGTAGCGATGTTGTGGTACCGTGACTAAGGTAGTTTCTCTGTCGTCAGATTGTCGAGGTAGTTTCTCTGTCGTCAGATTGTCGATTTCCATGGCTGCACTGACGGAGAAAATGGAAGGGCACGTTGACCCAATTTGATTTTAATATTTTTGATAAAATTTTGTTCTACGACCTTAATGAAAATCTATGTGCATAAACTCTTTTGATAAATTTAGTAGGTTTATGTTTTAATTGGAGTAGTAATGTAGGTCTAGAGTGACAAAAAATGATGATATATTGACATTGGCTAACTTTTTTTCTTTAGATGTGTAAAAATCTTTTATCATTTTTTCTCTTTCTTCATACATATTTAAGTAGTTAATTCAAATTTTGAAAGAACTAATTATTTAAAAAAAAGGCATGAGAGATAAAATGGTCAAACCTTGAAAACTAAATGATGAAGAAGACAACTGGTGAGGGGTGGAGGTGGGATGCTTTTCTTTTCCTTTTTATTTTTTGAAAAAGTGTGATGAGAGAGAATATTTAAAAAAATATATAATTATAGTACCCTGTGTCAATAAAGAAAAAGAGATTTTAAAAAAATACTATTTTTAATTGATGCACGCACTCAAAGGAAGTGCATTACGTATTTTTTTGTCAAATCATCATTTTGTACTTAATAGATACACATTTTGAATAGTTTAGTTATTTAATGAGAACTAGTCTTAGTTAAGACATTTAAGTGAAAAATACAAACAAATTTAAGTGTTTGTCGATGACTTTAGCCTAATTTCTTCAAATCAATTCTCTACCCTTAAAAGCATTTTGATAGAGGAAAAAGAAAGAGATTCTTGAAAATCTTATAATTTTTTCCTTTCCAAAGTTCTCCAATTCATGTACTATTATTTAATATCAAAAGAAATGTGGTATAAGTAGTAGCATGATTATTTATACACAGATTAAAGACACAAAGGCAAAATTACCCTTTAAGGTCACCTCTAAATCGACTTCATGATTTTAAATCAAATACAAATTTAAGTCATGCAGTTATACTCAATTTATATCATATTTAACTCAAAATCAAATAAAATAGTCTTTTTATTGCTAATTCATGCATTGTTAATTTTCATATTGCAATCCTTGCATAATTTGTTTCTAAATCAGACGATCATTTAAATTATTAGGCATATTTAGTTCGATTAAATTTCTAAAATCTACAGTTTGATTAAATCATCTATCCAGAGTTTGATTAAAGGAATAATTGATCCACTTGTCATTGTTAGATCATTTATTACAGATTTTAAAGGTAGTTATAAAGTATTACCAATATAGCAAAATAATTACTAATTATAACAGATCAGTATTAATTAATAAATAATTAAATATTTTCGTGTTTAATTTTGCTTTTAAAAATATTTTTTATTTTACCTTTTTTTCGGAACAATTTCCTATGCAGAGTTTGGCCATTTTCTATAACTTTGTGCAGTTTTTGAGAATGATTATTCTGGAAGCCATTTATGTTTTATTTGTCCCGATAAAAGTAATAAGTAATGTGAACGTCTTTCCCAAGTTTTCACAGGATAGTTGCCATCATCTGACTTTTTTCCCCTTTAGATTTTAGGGTTTCTTCTCTGTGTTTTTTTTGTTAATCAACAACAATGGTGAACGAATTGAACACGAAAATCACTCCTCGCAAAAGCCCCAGATTAAGCA
>JBCEWC010019278.1:0-11504 GCA_038996855.1 Solanum aculeatissimum
AGAATTAGTAGATTTTATTATTCTTACTTTTATAAGTTTGAACTTCTAATATAGGTTGGGATTTGTATCGTTGGTTCACCCACTTAGAAGGTTAGGTGTGGGTGCCGTCCATTTTGGGTCTTGACAAACTTGAGTAATACAAGCCTTCCTTCTTAAAAGCTCTCTTGTATTCTTCAATCTAGTGTTCCCTTAGCGATTAAGTTGAAAAAGTTTACTTGTATTTGCAAGATCCTAAAAGAATTGTGAGCAAATCGACAAGTGCCGCATGAAAGTCTTAGCGAAGCTCTAAGTCCGTGACACAAGGCTCCAAGTAGCAGATTTTCAGTTTTCCCCTAAAGTGGGACACTTTCACAGTTATTGAGCACAGTGCATGTTTTGGGAGTAGTATTGAGCATCGATATGGGTACGAGTTCAGATAACTCCAACCCCATAAACTACGTAGCTAACGTAGGATAGGATTGTACTAGATGTACAACTCCTCATATGGCACTGAGATGATCCAATTTATATGGATTCCCAACACTTTATCCTTTACCCCGACAAGATATAAAATGGCTCTGGGAACGTGGGCAAAATGTTGTATCCTCATGAGGCTCATAGTGATGATTGCCGGTTAGAGAAACTCCCCAAGTTACAGTATGCATGATTTTCAGACACAGACAGGGTTGCATTTATTTATGCATTAAATCAGATATTTTTCTATAATGTATTACTCATGGTATTGAACTATTTTCTACATGGGATCTATGATTTGAGTATTATACCTTGAGTTTTCCTGTTTTGGCCATTTTACATACTAGTACATTCCACGTACTGACGTCCTTTAGACCTGCATCATTTTATGATGAAAACACAAGTGTTAGAATCCCTCAATAGGCGTATCATCAGGCGATCCAACATTTCTACCTAGCTAGTGGTGAGACCTCTTTGTAGCCAGAGGCTCCTTGATGTTATTCCTTTCAGTTTCAGTTATTCTCTAGTAGTTTGAGATAGCCATGGCCTGTCACGGTATCCATCCTCTAGTCATGACTAGTAAAGGCTTCATAGACTAATGGACAGTATTTTAGTATTTCTTTCAGATTATTAACTTCTCAGTTGGTCGGTTTCATTATAATTTCAAACATTGATTTAGTAACTGTGTTTGGTCCTAGCCTATCATATTTGCTTAAGTCTTCCGCTGAGTAAAATAGACAGGCCAAGTGATTCGCTTGGGACCAGAGATGGTTCTAAGTGTCGGCCATGTCTAAGGCGTAGACTCGAGGCGTGACAAGCCGCATGAAAATGCTCTATACTCAACAAAGAAAGAACAAGTTTAGTATCAGTACACACAACAATATTGTATTGATAGAATCACGTGGTTATTCCAATAAGTGAAATATATACAAATAGCCACAACATAGTAAAACCACGCATTTACAAAAAATACTAACAAGTTACCCGATCATGTTCAATATATAATTTATAGTGTCAATATCAAATGCTACACTCAATGATAGTCCTCTCATGGAATTCACACTCAAATTGTTATCATGTTAGAACATGACATCCGAATCAATGTGTATCGAAATGTGACACCCGATCCAATATATGTCGGAATGTGACATTCAAGTCAATATGTGTCGAAATGTGAAACTCGATTCAAATATGTGTTGGAACGTGACACTCGATCCAAATGTGCACTGACATAGTACTCAGCCGAATAATCACAATCATAACATAATTACAATGAATGGTACACACTTGCAAAATCAAGTAACAGATTCGTTGTATGCAATTGATCATGATTATTCATTTCTCTAGGTTCATTTCGTCTTTCTCGGTTCACATACATACAAGCAATACTAACAATGCAGTTAATAGGAACATATGTCACAAACGAAAAAATAAACCATCACCTACCTTGAAACAAGCCTTGGAAATCTCTAAAAGAACTGGAGTTTTTCCTTTTTTCAAGGCATTAGCTCATTCTTGATCTAAAATAAACAAGAAATGCAATGAATCAACGAACAATGATTTACAATGCCCGAATTATATTAAAATCCTAACCTCTAGTCACTTTCACAATTATCTTCCCCTAACTAAGACTTTTTTCACCACTAATTTCATATCAAAACCTCCCCCTAAGAGAATTTCCATAGATTCTAAGTTTTGAAAATCAAATTACTATTTAGAGGAATAATTAACTTACCTTTATTGAAGAAATAAGTGAAAAACTGAAGGAAAATAGTCATATTCGCTTTTGGTCTCTCAAGAACGAAGTGGGAGAAATAAAAATAATTTTAAGATTGTTTTAACTTAAACCATGATAGTCCCGCCATGATGGGTTGCATAGAGTCAAAAACTCAGAATTTGCATCCCAAGCCTCCATTTCGCAACACACCCTCATAAGTCATACCATGACTTTTAAAATCATCTTGTTGCACTAAGATCATTTTCTAGAGTTCTACTCGCCCGAATTCGATTCCATAAGGTCATATAAGCTCCTAGTGTCTTGGCTATTAACTCAAAAGATCAAATCAAAATCCAAACCCCAATCTATTATCGGATTACTGCAGTCCTCACCTGACTCAGATTTCGTCCAAGTCTCGCCTAGGACTCAAAACTTTCAAATTACTACTTGAGAATTTTCTGGTTCAAAATTTTTTCTCATTGATCCATCCATAACAACAGGAACAGATCGTTACATATATTATTTTGATTAATAGACTATTAGTTAAATGATAACATTTAAAGATATATTCAAGGTAGTCAAAGAAAATATTTGTATGATTAAAGCTATATAGCTCCTTTTTATAATATTGTATCGAAATTTTTATGAAATTCACTAAATTAGTGAGATTAATTGATTTTAAATCCTATAAATTAAATAAATAGTGATAGATTCACTATCTAAAACTCATTAAAATTGAAAATTTAAATTTGCTTCACCTCTAATAGAAAGTTCTAATTAACTATCTAGGAAATATTAGACAAAAATCATACTCAATAAAAAGGAAAAAGAAAAAAAATCCTCACTCCAGAACCGGGGCGGATCCAAAGCTTCATCTATAATTGCTCATATTTTATATTATATATATTAAAAATTTATATATATTTGACAGTAAATCTAATTATTATAAATTAATTTAAATAAGAGCAGAAATCTATAAAATATTTTAAATTCTAGATTCGCCTCTCTGCTTTTTCTTGACTAATTGTCCTTACTCCTCACCCTTACCCTTAACTTTGAAACTTTTGACCCAATTAAATAAGAGAAAATTTCATAAATTGTAAACATATAAAGTTTAATTATGTTCCATAGCTATAGTTTAGATAATTACATTTCCTAATTATAGTTATCGCAACCTTTGTATAATTTCCGCAGCATTTGTATACAATTGTATAATTCGCTATACAATTCACAGTTTTTGTATAATGCTTGTATATTTCACTATATAATTCATGCACAACGTTTATATAATTCACTATACAACTCACAGTGTTTGTATATTTCGATATACAATCTGATTCGCGCACAACTTTTGTATGATCACACACAACGTGTGTATAAATCATGTGAATTATACAAAACTCAAACTATAATTATAGCTAAATGTCTGGCGAGCCGTAATTAATTCAAACTATAGCTATGTTAGGTAATTAACTAATGTATATTTATTTATCTGCGTAATTTTTTTTAAAGTGTAAAAATAGACAATCTTATTAAATTTCATATAATTTAAGAACATTTTGACTTTTTAAATAAAGTTTCAATCATAAATTTTAAAACCTAGATCCACCTCGATTAATAATAATGGTCCCCACCCCCATACAAGGAGGAAAAAAAAAGGAGCAAGGTCCTCATAAAGGCAATTATTCGCAGTATAAATATGAAGCACCCTACACCACTTATCAATCATTCACAAAAAAGCAAACAAGAATATTATTAATTAGTGAGAAATAATTTTTAAAAAAATGGTGCAAGAAGAAATAATGAGAAGAGGTCCATGGACAGAAGAAGAAGATATGCAGCTTTTATTTTATGTTAAATTATTTGGAGATCGACGATGGGATTTTCTGGCCAAAGTTTCAGGTTTGAAACTAAGGTTGTTGGAGGGAGACAAATAAAAAAATTACTACATCATAGAAATAGGTATAATATTAGTACAAAAATACTCTTCTCTTTTATCCCAAATAACAGTTAAGTTTCTAATCCCCTTTTCTATTTTATTAAATTTAATTTTTACCATTTTTCTCAATATAAAATATACATAATTTTTTGTAATGTTTTTATGTTTAATTATATATATTTTTTAGGTTTGAAAAGAACAGGAAAGAGTTGCAGGTTACGTTGGGTTAATTATTTAAGTCCTGATCTTAAACATGGCAAGATGACTCCTCAAGAAGAACGTTTAGTTCTTGAACTTCATGCAAAATGGGGGAATAGGTAATTACAAAATTATATTTTTAATTTTACTCTAAAAAAAGTTTGAATTTATCATTCTACTTTTGATTATGAGTTGCAATTATCCTATTTTATGACTGTTTTGACTTTTTTCTTTTTTAAGTATCTTAATTTTATCGGTTTTTGGGTGTTTAGATGGTCAAGAATTGCTCGAAAAATACCAGGGCGAACTGATAACGAAATCAAGAATTATTGGAGAACACATATGAGGAAGAAAGCTCAAGAACAGAGAAAAAAGTCTTCTATTTCTCCGTCTTCATCTTTTTCCAACTCTTCATCTTCTTCTTCTTCTTCAACAATCACTCACGAACAACATGAGAGAAACTTTTACGATACGGGTGGACTCGAGCTCTTGCAAGTTGAAGGAGAAAAGAAATCTAGTGATCAAGAAAGTGTGAAAGTTTACTCCATGGATGAAATTTGGAAAGATATTGAATTATTAGAAGAAAATGAAGAAAAAATGAATAAACCAATTATGGGGTCTATTTCACCCCTATGGGATTATTCCCTAGACTCACTTTGGAAAGATTTTGATTGGAGTAGCTTTCGTTAGGAACGTTACTCTGAATTAGATGAGATAATAAATTTCAGATATCAGATGGTTAAATTGACGAGGGAAAAAAGACAAGTTAATAGAAGGTTCATTTATTTAAAAAAACAAAAACAAAATTGTTATAGTTGGTTTAGGTTTTCCAAGAAAAATATTAAGTTCTCACTTGTATATTAATTACTACTAGTAGTGGTCTAGGTCTCTCTTAAGATTATCAGTCTTAGTGCTTTGGAAGTCTCTTGTTGTATCCAATTTGATGAAGTTTTAATTTAATTTCTAGTCTTTTAAGTTTGTTTCTATGTGAATACTTCTACTACTGATAAGGACAGAGTCAGCATTACAAATTCATTCGAATCTAATAATTTAAATTAAAATTAAAATTTAATTTCATAAACGTTAAATCTTGACTTTGCTTGTGCCTATGATATTAGAAAATTTTTCTTTAATATATATATATAAATTATTGAATTCTGTCGAATCTGAAATCAACATGCTAGCTCCGCCCCTACTTCCAAGGATTAGGGATCCGATTAGGATGCAATTATAGTTAGTGCTGTTTTAACTCTGTAATCCACTATATTAGAATTAACACAACTTTCATTTTGATACGGCAAAATGCAAGTCCATGATTGGTTAATTAAAAAAATTAAAAAAAAGTTCTCCAATCACCTTTGTGCATAAGACTTATTATTTTACTAATAATCTAAAGTGGAATAGTTCCCACATAAACACGTAGCTACTTTCTTCATCACACAAATATAGTATAAATTGTACTAATCACGATGATAAAGTTATGTATACTATTCATAGAATAGTTGTTGATCAGTACTCCTTCCGAATCAAATTAATTAAATTTTTGAGATTTTTTTAATATTTAAAATAATTGAATTGTTTAAAGTTCAAAATGAATATTTGAAATATTTTTTATATTTATTTTTTCATTAATTAAAATTTTATATTTTCTAACAGATAAATTATACTACATATTTATGACTTTACAAAGAACAATAATAGAAAATATAGTTTAAATTTTATCTTTAAATATTTTTCTTGATACATGTGTATTGACTCACTAATTCAATTAAAATGAGATGGAGGGAGTACTAATTTATGTGGTGGAATTTGATTTGGTTTAAAGAAGAAAAGGTTTAAATATTTTATTTAAAATAATTATAGATCTTTGTATGATTATAAATTATTTTATTAAAAATAAAAAAGATATTATTCTTTTCATCTCGTTTTATATGACACTCATTGACTTAATATAATATTTCAGAAAAAAGAAAAGACTTTTGAAACTTGTAATTTGAAATAATTCTTAAATATTTATAATATTTATGTCATTGAAAATTATTTTATTAAATATATAAAAATATAAAATTAAATTATTTCTAATTATAATAAGATGACTTTTTTTTAAAAAAAACTAAAAAAAAGTCACATGAAATGAGAGATGAAAAATATAAAATATAGAAATGTATAATTGAGACACAAGGAGTATTTCTTATTTAGTTGAGGGACAAAAAGTTAAAGGATGACAGTTTTTAGAACATGGATGAGTGATTTTTGTATCAAGGGTGTTCAACAATTGATATATACTAAAATATTTATATTTAACCTATATATTCAAAAAAGTTTTTCGATGAAGAGTGTTCATCTGACTACCTTTGAATGAATATAGCTTCGCCCTTGAAAAAAGATACTATATCAACTTTTTATTTTATTAAAGTGATAAGCATGAGTGGTTAGTGATTTTTTAGATGTTATTACTCACCAAAAAAGCTAACTAATTAAAAAGGCTGTGGGGTGTGTGTGTATATATATAGCTAGTGCACCTCAATAAAAAACAATAAGGGGACAAAAGATATGAGTAGATAGAATTGAATAATGTGTAACAAGAATTCAATTAGCCTTTTAATTTCTCAAAGTGGTAAGTGCTTCTAGCAATACTACTTTAGTCTTAATTTATGTACCATTTTTATCTCATAAGTTGAAATAATATAAATCATGAAATATGAGTTATGCACTAAAGATTAATTCAACTAAAGTCATTTATTCTTACAAGGTTTGACAATAAATGATACTTGCAAATAATTGGTAAAATTATTGTCATGTGATCAGAAGGTAGTTTAAGCTTTCAAAATAGTATCTGACAGAAATACAAGATAAAATTGCATACAATAAACTCCTATGATCGAATTCTTCCCCAAATCCTGTGTATAGCGGGCTTGCCCTACCTATGTATAACCAGATTGATGTAAAAAAGAAAAAAGAGAGAGAGAATTTCAATCAACATCACCACAACATTTAGAGCCAAATGTCCACGACCTTTATTGCTAAAAGTTATGAACTTATGATAATGAATAATAGAATTTAACAATTGTACAACTTGGGAGCAAGTGTCCAGGTGGAGCCATAATATTACTCCATCCGTTCATCAATAATAGTTGTCCATTATTATCTTGATATATGGATTAAGAAAATAATAAATGATAAAAATAATCTTATCAAATCATCCTTATTAAATACGAGTGAGTTAAATATTGAAAAACTAATACTACTGTATTTATTGACACAAAGTGTTAACTGATTTTATAAATTGGATAAATATTACTGAATAATTCAAAATAGTATAGTGAACAAGTAAACATGGACGGAGAAAATAGGTAGACAAATGAAAATTCCAAATGCTAAAGCAATGTAGCACATCTAAGTAGTGGCAACCATGGCCACTCTTGTTATGTGTCCTTGGGTCAATTTCCATGTCATACCACTCCCACTAGTATAAGTTAATTAGTTTGAAATTTTTTACATTACACAACAGCTAAGCAGAATGTACAACAAATAATAATTTTATTTTTTTAAAATAAACTTTATTAAAAATAAAGTGTAAGCACTCCTGCTATGGCTTGACAATTTTTTTAAACACTGACTAAATATATTAGGATTGTTCTAAGCTTATCAATGTCATTAATTAGTTCCAAGTTATTGACTTGATCCATTGTATACAAGGAGCCAGTGAAACTAGGGACTACTGATAGTTTTTTGTTTCATATTAGTTGATGATTTTTTTTTATTTTACATAATTATTAAAGAATTATAAATAATATGGTTAATTATACTAATTTATCCTTTATCTATATTAATAGACATCAAGATAATTTATGAAAAAAATATTTAATAGTATAGATCTATGAATAAATATTTAACGAATTCTAGAAAAAATAATTGTTTTGGAACTTCTAAATTTGTTTAGACTTTTGAAGGATATTAATTGTAGGAGTAAAATAGGAATAAAAATAAAATAATTAATGAACTCTTGGAAAAAGGAATTTTGAAACTTCAAAATTTATTTGTGCTTCCAAAGATTATTAATTCTAAAGGTGTCATACCCCGAGTCTACATCCTGGACATGGTCGACATTCGAAAATTATTGCTGGTCCCCAAGCGAACCCTTGGCCTGACTAACTTACTTAATTGAAAACTTTAACTTGTATGCAAAAGCTTTACAAAATGAACCTTTTAAAATATTTAATAAAACTCAAAGAATCACAATCATGCTTTATACAGAATCTGAAAATATCTCTTTATACAAATAGTAATAATGGTTAAAATGTTTAATGAGTTGTGAAAACGCGACTTCGATAACGCTTTTAATTTGGAATTTTCGCGAGTTCTCAAGCAAATTTGTGTGGTTAATGTTCGTTTAGTGTTATTTTCAGGAAATCAGGTTGAGGCATGGATTCAGACAAAAAGAAAGCGGAAAATGAAGAAATGTAACTGCCAGGCTCACACGGGCACCCTCACGGGCCGTGTGAGCTTACACGGGTCGTGAGAGATGTCGTGCATGATGATAGTGAGTACTGTAGGGTGAGGTAAACTGAAAAGAACCAAGTGAGGCCTCACGAAAAGCCTCACGGTTCGTGTACACCTTCACGGACCGTAGAGTTGACCGTGAAGGGAGGCAAAAAGTTCTAATTGGAATCACACCGGAAACTGGTCAAGTGTAACCACACGGGACCTGTCACGGGCCGTGTGGAGTTTCACAGGTCGTGTGCCCATCCGTGAAGGGAGGCATAAGCCTCAATCGAGACTGCACGTGAATTTGTCGTCAAGTGAAGCCACACGGGACCCGTCACGGGCTGTGTGGCGTCTCACGAACCATTTGCCCATCCTTCTGGAGAGGCAGTAACTTCAGCTGGACCTGCGCAGAAATTATTGCCAAGTACAGGCTCATAAACCGTGAAGTGGCTCATGGTCCGTGTAGTTGTCGTTGACCATGCCGAAAACTGAATTTCCTATTTTAATTCGAATTAGGTTTTAGCTAATATATATGTAATTTTAGGTCGTTTTTATTATCAGAAAACTACTGGAGACCAAATTATAAGAGAGAACGACATTCTTGAGCAATTTTTATCGAATTTGTGATTTTGCATCCGTTCGTTTGTGATTGTGATCCGTAAATTCGCTACGCATTCAATTGCAAGTGCTAATTATGATTTGTTCATCTTATTATAATTTGATTTCTTCAGTCATGCTAGGCTAAACCCACAACTAGAATTGTGGGAACCATGCTAATCAACTAAGATAGGTAAATTTAAGGCGTAACTCGAGTGTGATTGTCATGCACATCATAAGAAGTCTTCAATTTAATCTGAACCTTAATGAGTCCACACATTAGGGTAGACATGCATTCATTACATGCCCGAAAGAGATGTAGTGATAAGGAAAAGAATCCTATGACAGAATTCGGAGTTGTTAACCTAGTCTAAGTGCTAGAGACCGGAAGGTGAGAGCACCCTGGGGTTTAAAGAAAGGGGCAAAAAGGGTAACCGTTCTGAGACTAGAAAGTGATGAACGAAAGACACCTAAGAGAAATCAGAAGGTGAATTAGGTGTTAACTGTTTGCTTACTTTGTGTGTGTGATTGCAATCGTGGTAGTCTTAAGTTTGAATATCGACGTTGGTAGTATAGGGATCGCAATCCTAGTCTAGCAATGGATTGTTGAACACCAGTAGTCGTTTTAGATAATTAATTAGTAGAGTAATTTTGATAACTAGTCTTCATATCACTACAAAGCCCTCATTTATATTATGTATTTTTATTTTGGAAATAGTTATTGCACTTGGAACTAAGTGTTGGTAGCTTTATTTTCACGCATTCCCTGTGGGATCGACCCTAACTCTTGTTGGGTTCTATATTTGGTCAATGATCGCTTTGCACTTTATTTGAGATGTGAATTTATGCGTATCAATGTCTGAATGAAAAGACTAGAAAGACTCACTAACTCTGTCCATGAAGCCTCTACTATACTAAATACATGTGTCACAACAAGACCCACAACTACCTGACCGTAAAATAGAATACATAAGCTAAGCTAACTAGAGTCCTCTGAAAGTAAAAAGGTCTCATCAACTGCTTCTGGAAAGTTGTTGTGACACCCAATAAAATTACCAAAATACCCCTAGATGAGAGAATATTTCATAATGCATCTTTCCAAACTCTTTTGATAAATTCGAGGCCGGAAATGCAATCAACACGAAAAATTATGTAAGAAAATGGTCTTGGTTGATTTTTAGAGCAATCGGATCAAAAGATAATTTTTCAAGGTAAAGATGCAATTCCAAAAAAGTACGCGACAAGTCCGCGATGCCGACTTGCACTTAAAATTTGGTCCCATTATTTCTATGGAATTAAAAAATTAATCAAAAAATGATTTACGTAAAATTACACATAACTCATAAGTTATTATTGTCGGATAAGAGAAACTCTGAGATAGATTCCATATTAATAGTACTCTGACTTGATTGGATTGTATTGATTTTGATTGTATTGATTGATCATTATCTACTCTTTATTCCTGCTTTAGATAGACCTTTGATATCTTGATTGAGTATCTTTGAATTATTGTTATTCTACCCATATCTGTTTCACTCAGCTATTTTACATACTCGTACATTTCACGTACTGACGCCCATTTGGGCCTGCATCTTTTCATGATCCAGAGACAAGTGCTAGAGATCATCAACAAGCGCTCCGTTGAAGATCTTCTCCTTATTTCAGCTGATTGGTGAGTCCTCCATGAGTTGGGGGGATGCCTATTATTTCATCTAACTATAGAGTTAGACTTTAGACTTGCTTTTCTTTTGATTTGAGGTAGCGATGGACCTGTCATTGACACCACTGAGTATTTGATAGAGGCTTCATAGACCAGAGTCGATTTGTTGATTGGATATTGATTTTGAGCTAGTTCTTTCCAAACTAGCCTATTTACCTGATTTAACTCATCATATATTGAGGTTGTCTACTTTCTAGTTTCTTTAAGTCTTCCGTTGATGTGTTATTTATTGATTGAATGGATGTGATCAGGCCAAGTGGTTTGCTTGGGGACTAGCAATAATCTCTGAGTGTCGGCCACATCTAGGATACCCTCTGTTGACACCCAATTTTTACCCTCCACAAAACGAATTAAGTATTGAACTCTTAATTTTTAAACAAAATTCGAATAAT
>JBCEWC010019279.1:0-11503 GCA_038996855.1 Solanum aculeatissimum
ACATGATTTTAAATTTTTAAGTGTCTTATATTTTAATTTTGTCCTCATTTTATTTTTCATTAGTGTGCACCGAAAAACTGTTTTAAAAACACCAAATAAAACCGAATCGAACTTGAAAAAACCGAATCGAACCGAAATATTTCGGTTCAATATATGGTGCACACTTTTTCAAAATCGAAAACCGAAGAACCGAACCGAAATTTGCTAAAATCGAACCGAAGAACCGAACGCCACCCCTACCTCTAAGCAATTGATAAAGTTAATTGATAATTTAAGTGTATCGTTAAGAACTGTAGAATTTTTCAAGTAATAATTAAATTTGAGATTTGCATGTGTAAGTTATAGTTACCAACAACAATTTATTCCGTTGACATTCTATATAACAACACCATACAAATAGAAATTGTTGTCATAACAAATCTTGTGGTTATATGGGAATTGTGATGCTAGTATTTTCCTCATCTATGGTCTACCTACTTTTCCGTACTACATTCTCAACCATTGGTTATCTCCATAAAATGTTATATATAGATCAAAAACATGGAAACACAAATAAAATATTTTGCAACAAATATATTTTAAAAAAGTAGGTGTTGAATTCTTTTTTATTCTCAAACATGGATATGTACTCCTATATATAATCAGTTTCTCATTTTTCTTTGTTGTTTTATGTCTTATAGGATGATGATGGCCAACACATATTTTCAAATTGTATGCTTACTTATTTGTTCATTGGCCATTATCAATACTGTGTCATGTGCAAAAGAAAATGTGACACCAGAACTAGATGAGGCATATTATGTCTCAAAAACAATCGTTAAAGATGCTGTGAAAAAGGGAGCAGGTTAATTTCCTTGAATTATTAATTCATAAAAATTTGAATGGCATATATATTTCTTCTAATAAACTTCTTTAATGTGGCAGTGTGCTTGGATGGATCACCTCCAGTGTATCATTTTGAACCGGGATTTGGAGAAGGAGCCCAAAGCTGGCTCGTTCAACTTTCGGTAGGTCAAATATATTACCTTCTCTATACGTATTCTCTTTTACATCTCACTAGGTGTCAGTTTGATCATGAATATTATTTTTTTTTTCGTAAAATGTTTGGATATAGAATTATTACAATTTTTCAAAATTTGACAAACTTTAAAATTTCATTTTCACAATTCTTCACTCTGATTCAGTCACAAATATTTTTAAAAAATTCAATTTGTGTTCATGTCAAAACACAACTCCAGTTTTTACATACTATTTTCATCTTTTTTCAAATACTATTTTTGTTTCACAATTCTACGTCCAAATGTCCACTAGAACACTACAAGTATGACTAGGAGTAGCAAATGGCAGGTCGGGCGGGTTAAAATTATTCGGGCTGATAAATCAACGAGTTAGTTACTTAAGTTGAAATTAGCTGGGTGTAAAATGAGATAAAAATGGATCATAATCCAACATACTCAGTTCTTAATAATTTTTAATTTCTTCATTTTTTAGAAACTTTTTTAAAAATTATTTTGAATAAATATTTAAAATGCGAATTTTGTAGGCAAATCACCACAATATTTGAATAGAATGAGCAAAAATGAGTTTAATTTTAACTAATAATAGGCGCATCATTGATCAACCCAAACTTTAGTGGAATAGAGTAATAATGTTTTCATGGACTGATTTTTCGGCCCCTAATTTGTTATGAGAATATAATACATCTTTTTTCAAATATCATTTTGATGTATTTGTTAAAAGGATTTTTTACAAAAATGTTTACGCGGTAAAAAAAGCACAGATACGTAATTGTATCTATATTATATAAATAATAATGTATAGTCATGTATAATTATGTATAATTTATATATATATTTATACATTCATATACACTATTATATGATATTTATACAACATAAATAATTGAAACATCAATTATATTTTCAAGTTGGTATTCAAATGACGTCTTTGCAATTATTCTATCGTGAATTGTTCACATTAAATTCTATTCCAAACAAGCTTACAATTTTATTTTGCAATTTCAAAATAGAAGCAAGAAAATAATTTTATAGTCTATTTGGATAATTAGGCTATTTGGGATAAGAAATTTTAAGTGAATGGACATTTATCAAAATTTTCATTCTAAAAGTTTTTAAAAAATTTCACATTATTCTTATTAGGGAGGAGAATGGTGCAGAACCGTCGAAGCTTGTCTGGAACGTTCCAAATCTCCTTTTGGTTCTTCACATATTATGGAACCATGGTGCTTTACAGGAATTTTTAGCAAGAGAAAGAGTACAAATCCAGGTTCTCTTTGAACAGTTTCATCCTTAATTAGATTCTATTATATATAGTTCAACATAATTATTTTTAATTAACGTAAAATATGCAGACTTCTACAATTGGAACAAAGTATTTGTTAGGTACTGTGATGGTGGAGGATTCACCGGAAATGTCGACTATGTTGATCCCGTACGTGCTTCCTTTCATTTTAATTAAGCACTAATTATAAATTTAGTTTGCCCTTGTGTTTTCAATACATTTCTTTTTCCTTCTTCTTAGGCTACCAATCTTCACTTTAGAGGTGCAAGAATTTTCAAGGCAGTAATGAAAGAACTTTTAGCAAAAGGATTAAAAAATGCTAAGAACGTAAGTAATTTAAGTATGTATGCAATTTGAAAAGTGTTAAAAAATATTTCACTATTGATCTCATGTTAATTACTGCAGGCCCTTCTTAGTGGAAGTTCTGCAGGAGGATATCCAGCAATGTTGTATTGTGATTATTTTAATAGATTGTTGCCAAATACTCCTAGAGTGAAATGCATGAATGATGCTGGTTATTTTATCCACGTGTAAGCTGTATTTATAAGCAGAAAGTTTATTTTTATACTATTTCTATATATGTTTAATCTAACTTTATCTCTCTTTCTAATTACAGCAAAGATCCATATCGTGCAAGAAATTTTACAGAACTTTATACGGCACTTGTTAATTTACATGTACTTAAAGTTTTCCTACCTTGTTAATTATTACTCATCCTCTTTACTTTTCCTCTCTTGGCTATGCACTATTATTATAAATTCATTTTTATTTATCTGAGTTATATATTACAGGGATCTGCCAAATCATTACCTAAATCATGCACTTCAAAAATGAGACCAGAACTGGTATAATTTAATTGATAGTAATTATTTAGTTGACTTTAACTTTTTGGCCCATAAACTAATCACCATATATATCATGTAGTGCTTCTTCCCAGAGAACATGCAACAATATATCAAGACACCACTTTTCATTGCTACTTCAGCATATGATAAATACCAGGTATTTAGATATTCACCAATTTTTATCCTTCTACTTACTGTACTATCTTCAATGACGAGATAGAAATTTGATAGTGAGGATGTATATAACATGCATGCTCACTATAATGTTTTATGTTGAATATAATTGATCATGCATTAAGACATATTCAAATGATTGTTTCATAGACACATGTAGTATGGGTTGATGTTTGATTTTAGATTTTAAATATGTATTGATTTTTATGTGCATGAGTTATTTTGCAGATAAGCAATAGTGTAGCCGCTGGGGTAAATACTTGCATTGACAAACGAAATTGCACTGCAAGTACTAACCAAACCTTGATAGGTTAGTTCTACAAATATATCGTTGAGCTGATATTTTTACTTAATTATACTCTCTTCATCCATCTTTACTTGGCCCCTATACTATTTTAGGATGTCCAACAATACTTGTCCAGTTTATGAAATCAAGAGATAATTTTACACTTAGTTCCTAATTTACCATTGTCAATAATTATAGTTATTTCCCTATTACATTTTTCAATACATTGTATTAATTATATTCAAAGGGTGATTTGGTAACATTACCCCTATCATTTACTACTTCTTAATCCCTGTGTCAAGACAATAGGGGCCAAGTAAAGTTGGACGGAGGGAGTATATGTGAACGACGGTCCAAAAATTTAATACTTGTGGATAATATATATTTCAGAGTTTAGGTCGGAATTCTTAAATGCTTTGCCCAAACCAAATAATCCAAGATTAAGAGGAGTTTTCATTGATTCATTCAATCATCATAGCCAGGTCCAAACATGGTGGTCTCCACAAAATGTCACCACAATCAATAACTTGGTACGTCTTTACCTACAAAAGTATAATGTTTGGCTATGCATGTTATTTCATACTTATATTCATCATGCTATTAATTAAATGGTGGAGTATTTATTTGTTTAAAATATATATGCAGACTCTATCAAAGGCGTTTGCTGATTGGTACTATGATCGAAACTACACGTATGTGATACATGAACATATATTGCCAATCTCTGCTCTAGGAACACTTGAGGAGAAGGAAAAACAACGTGCAGCGTCTATCAAAAATTAATTAATCCAAAAAGTTTTATTGTTGCCATTCTGATATATGTAATTAACTGATGTTCAAAAAGATGAATGCAAATCTTTATTGTTTTCACCAATATTTCCTCCATCTCATTTTATATAACGTCATTTATCTTAACGGGGTGTTTAAGTAAATAAGAAAAACTTTTGAAAATTGTGGTCTAAAATAATCCTTAGAAGAGTTGATCATTTCATTGAGACTTAAAAGAGAAATTTTAAAGTTAAAATAGTTTTTATTATAGTAAAGTGACATTTTTTCTTGAACAGACTAAAAATGAAAGTCTGTCACACAAAATGAGGCAGATGAAGTAGTTATTACTCAGTAGTTATTACTCCCTCATCACATTTGCATGTTTGAATTCTCGAGAAGTAAAATCATGATAATCTTGAACCATGATATGTACTTTTTGGAGAATATTGACCTCATAAAAATTATAACTTGCAATTTCATAAAAATTTTCAATACATAAATTTAACTTTAAATTATTGTATTTATTTAATGAAGGACCTAAAATTATCTTTAATTATTTTAATTGGTATAAAACTATCCTCTATCCATCTTTCGATCCCCCATATCCTTATCAATATTTTGGCTCAAAAATATCCCTAACACCAACCTTTTGGCTAAAAAATACCTTTATTTCTAACAACCCACACTCATAAGGTAGATGGAGAATAACATTGTACCAAATATCATAGTTTAAGGTCATTTTAGGTCTTCTTCATTAAAATAATTTGAAATAACTTAATATATGGTCTCATATGATTGACTTGATTTGTGTTCTATAATAAATTGAAAATATACAACAAAAAAAGAAGAAGAGAGAGTTAGTCTTCTACTTTCTACACTCATCCTCCACAATCCCCCACCCCACCCGAACCCCCACCTCCTCTCTCTTTCACTTTTTTTCATCTTGTATCTTCTCCATCATTTTAAAAAAATCAACTTAAACAAAGAAGGAAAAAAGAGAAAAATAATGATGATATTCATATAGAAATAATTAGTTCAATAAAAGATGATTTAATTTTGAAATTATGTACATATTTAATACTTTTCTTGTGTGTGTGTCCAAAATTTTTAAAAAAAGAAAGAAAATAAACCTTTTCTTGAATTCCCATCCCCACCCCACCCCACAATAATAATAATACAAATTAAAGGAATATTAACAAAATTTCTTTAAGTTTGAGTCCCTGATATACTAATTAAGAATTAGAAATTAACAATAAGAATAAAAAGAGGGAATAAACAAGACAATTGGATAATTGATAAAAGAAATATATTAATAATAAACAATAATTTTTTTAGATGAGCAAGACGAGTATGAATTTTAGTTAGATCCCTAGTTTTGAATTTGATTAATAAATGAAGGGTTGATTTAATTGTCACGACCTAATTTCTCAGGTCGTGATGACACCTACCATAATCCGCCGATAGGTAAGTTAACTCATAACCCGAAACTATAAGGAATGGGTATAAGGGGGAAAACTAACAGAATCAACTTACAAGAGACAATACAAATAAATAAAAGTAGGGACTGGCTGAATACACACACATATATATAATGATCCCTCTTAGAACCTGGAAGTCACCAGTACAGAGCAACGACAACAAATAAAGTGTATAAGTCTAAAAGTGGACCAAAAATATCTATAAGATCTAGCTATCTCAAGAGATACAAAAAGATGGGACACTAAGATGAAGGAGACAAAATAATCTAAAAATGTTGAATGCTCACCCTGGTCTCCTATGTAGGCTACTACGAGCTCGATCAATAAATACTGGTGACTGGTGCTCGGATCTATATCGTGAAAGTAGATTTAGAGTGTAGTATGAGTGCCAGATAAGAAGGTACCCAATAGGCATCATAGGCGATTGAGTAAGAAAGGTAAAGACAATATGAAAAAGGAAAATAAAACCTTAAACAGGAATCAGAGTATACACTCTACGTGTCACGACAGGAACCTAGGGCCTAGCCGTGACATGGAAAATGTGATATCCGAAGGCATCCCATCCAAATCTCGTGTTAATATCATAAGCATTCATAAGGTAAAATAAGCATACATAAGAGAATAAGCAAGCGAAATTATATAGAAAAGACATGTTATAGTTTCCATAGGGAATATACATCTATTTATAGTCCAAATCATGCCTCTACATCATAGATCTTGGCGGCGACTAGCACATAGCTCACTAGCTCACCCACAAGATGTACATTAAAAGAAAATAGAAGGTAAAGTCTCAAGATAAAAGAAAACATCATAGGGTTCATTCCCAGAGCATGGGAACTCACCAATAGATCTTCCATCTTTTTCTGGCAATTTCCATGAGGTCACCTACAACCCGTGGATTACTTTACGGTCCATAGATGGGCTCGTAGAGTTGAACCTTCAGGGATTTCTTCCTTCATTTTTTCCCAAGCTTAAAACACATGAGGGGTGTTACAATATCTCCCCCTTGGAATCATTTGTCCTCGTATGAGACAAGATTAGCTTGAATTGAGTAGAAACATGGTCATCATCATAGCAAAATGCAAAAATACAACTTAATCATCATTTTCATAAAATCATCAAACTTATGCATCAAATATCATTCAAACTTATGCCCTTCTTTTTCAGTCCAAACTCCCAATCAAGTATTGGGGTGAGTACATACTTACACCCACTTATATCATAAATAGATTACCATCTACACCTCTTAACAATAGACGCCCCTATGAGTTGCTATACAACCAAAAACCCCTCTACTCACATCTAAAAAGCTTTGAATGCCTTTGTTATCCCACCACACCTAAATTCCACAAAACCAAAATTTGATCCTAAAATATCTCCTCATGTGTTCGTAGAATATCCTTTTTGTACAAAAAGATACAAAGTTCTGAATCTAGCCACTAAGAAACTACTCATCTTCCTTATTGTCCTCTCAAGCCTATCTCATTGTTTGAATATATTTTCTATCCCACATCTCATTATTCATATGATCCTTCTGTCCAGTGTGACCAAAGAGTACCATGTGATGTGGTTCCTACTATGTCTCTTACTGCATCACCTGAGCCCCTATGTGAGGTTGTCTCTCCCATGACAGTGGTCCCTCCTCAGCCTTCTACCATCACTTCCCCATTTTATAATTCATACCCCACCAATCAATGTCCTTCATCCCTTATTCCCAGTGTTGAACCTAGGAAATCCTTTAGACCTCACAAATTACCAACCTACTTGTCTGAGTATGTCCACTCCATTCCTACATCACAACAAAACATCTCACAAAATCCTTCATCCTTAACTACATGTTTCTCTCTTAAGCAGCACATTTATGCTGCAGATTTAGATCTTAATAGTCAGTCTTTTTCTATGAACATTACTCATGATTGTGAGTCATCTAGTTATGCAGAAACAGTGCTTAATCCTACATGGCAAGCTGCTATGTCTCAGGAATTTGTTTCCTTACATGATAATAACACTTGGTCTTTCATGTCTTCGATTGTTGGTAAGAAGACAATTGGATATAGATGGGTATATAAAGTAAATCACAAAGCTAATGGAAACATTGAAAGGTATAAATCCAGACTAGTAGTTAAAGGATACACTCAACACCATGGCATAGACTACACTGAAACTTTCTCCCCTGTTGTCAAAATAACTTCTGTAAGAGCATTTATTGCTACTATTGCAAAGAATCATTGGCCCATATATCAACTTGATGTTAACAATGCTTTTATTCATGGAGATTTACATGAGAAATTATATATGGAGGTTCCTCTAGGTCTTGATGTACCTCACCCAAGATTGGTTTGCAAACTTCCTCTAGGTCTTGATGTACCTCACCCAAGATTAGTTTGCAAACTTTATAAGTCCCTGTATGGTTTAAAGCAGGAAAGCAAACAGTGTTATGAGAAGTTACATGCAACACTCAGTTCAAGGGGTTACACTCACTCATTACATGACTATTCTTTGTTTTATAGGAAGAGAGAGACCTCTATTGTTTTCTTGGGAGTTTATGTAGATGACATCTTACTTACGGGAAGTTATTCTGAAGAAATCTCTAATCTCAAAAGTTTCCTACATAACCAGTTCAAAATCAAGGATCTTGGTAACCTACATTATTTCCTGGGATTGGAAATACTTTACAAGAGTGATGGGGTTCTCATTACTCAAAGAAAGTTTGTTCGTAACCTTCTCAAAGACTTTCATTAATTGGAGTGATGTTACACCTTTGACCACCCCTTTGGATCCAACAGTCAAACATAGCACATGAAGAAAAATCATTGAATGACCCTACTCTTTATAGAAGACTGGTTGGGACATTGAATTTCCTTATCAATACAAGACTTGACATAGCTTATGGAGTACAACATTTAAGTCAATTCATGTAGGATCCTAGGGAGCCACATCTTCAAGTAACATTTCACATGTTAAGATACCTTAAGAAAGATCCCTCCTTGGAGATTTTCATGTCCTCTTCCCCTAATTTTGATGTTCAGGCATATTGCGACTCAGATTGGGCATCATGCCTTGATTCTAGAAGATTAGTAACTGGCTATATCATTTTGATGAGGAACAGTCCCATCAGCTGGAAGTCTAAGAAAAAAAGATTATTTCTTTATCATCAGCAGAAGCTGAGTACATGTCATTACAAAAGGTGGTAGGAGAACTAGTGTGGATGCACAAGTTGCTTGATGAGCTGACTGTACCTTCCATGGTCTATATCCTATTTACTGTGATAGCCAATCTGCCCTCCACATTGCCATAAATCTTGTCTTCCATGAAAGAACCAAGCATATAGAAGTCGACTGTCATTTTGTATGACCAAAACTGAAAGAAGGTCTGATTTCTCTCCACCATATAGGTACCTACAATTATCTGGCAAACATTCTCACTAAAGCTCTTACTGGGATCAAACACTCCTCCATGGTGGACAAGTTGGTTGTGATTACCTCACCTTGAGGAGGGGAGGGGTATTGAGATTACTTATTGGTTATGTAATATTGTTAGTTTGATATAGGGTTCAGTTAGTACCAGCTAATCTCAGGCAAACACTGCAATACCTACATCACCATTCATGGCACGATGAGTACGAAGGGTAGTGGGTGGCTGTCATAGCCTTTGTGTAACTCAGGAAGAATCACCCCCAAAAGTTAGCTATTGAAGTGGGAGAGATCAAGAATATATAAGACCCACATCAACACATATCTGTACCGAGTCGGACTCAAGTCCCATGCATGTGTTTGTGCTTTTAGGTGCTAAGTTTTAATCTAAAATTACTTGAGTTTTTCAGCTTTTGTTGGAAGAGGATTGACGAACCAGATACTATTCATATGTCTAGGCTCTGTTTCCACATCAAAGGTGTGATAGTCTGGTAGACGAAGAAGCAACACATAAGTTAAATATATGTATAATTGAAATGGAGGAGTGGCATGAGATAAGGAGATACATACCAGAGTGAAATATAGGTTTTAGAAGATAGTTTTGAGACCAATGATGGTGTATGGTGTGAATGTTGGGTATCTTAGCTCCAAAATATTGAAAAGCGTGTATTGTAAAAATATGAATGGTATGATGATGTGTGGCCATAAAAACTAGACAAACTAAGTGAGGAATATGACAACGTACAAATAGCACATGTAAAAGATAAAAGGAAAGAAGGCCCTGAATTATATAGTTTGGAAATGCCTACTTTAGAAGTTCAAACTTCAAATGCATGTCTGACAATATGATGGTTGAATGTTTTAAAATGGACGAGGTAAGCAATTCAATTACATGGAAAATGTTGTCTCAAAGGACTTGTAAGTTCTTGAGGTTCTTGTTGAATCAGAAAAAAATAAAATATAAATAAAGCACAAGGTTCATAGTAATTCCAATGGTTAGAATTAAAGTTTATTTTATGTTGCTACACTTATATGAAGTATGTTGTTTGCTAGGAGTCAATTTACTTCATTACTGATTTGTATTTCAGAAGAAATATAGATAACTTTTAGTAATAGAGAATCCATAATAATACCTTAGGAGTTGTTTGGTGTGAAGAATAATACCAAATAGTTTTAGGATTAAATTATGGCGCTACTTAATTTGTTGTTTGGTTGACAAGTACAGGAAAACTTATCCCCGGATTAAAAATTAGTATCGGATAAGTCATTATTCCCTTTGGATGGTAAGTAATCCGGAAATAAAATAGGTAAATGACAAGAGTATCCCTTTAAATCCTTTTTATACATCATTTTTTACATTCATATGCATCCAATTATTTTTAATACCATGTACAATAACATTCACAACCTTCACTACTTCTTAGTTTTATGATAATTCTTCATATTTTCTATTAAAAAATTATACTATATAAATATAATTTTTATTTATGAATTTATTTGACTATTTCTCATGGTTATTTATATTTTGATTCCTCTACTGCTTAGATAATTACATATTGTTGATTATATACTCTTTTAGTCACTTGAAGCTTGTATTTTATATATCAATTAAAATAAAGATAACTTTAATATTTTACAAGTTAAGAGTGATATGAACTTAAATGAAGTGCTATAAATAATAAATTATCTTTTACTTTAACAAACTTAAGATGAAAATTCTATTTTTAAGCTAAATAAAATAAAATTTTTATTTTTGAATACATACAGTACATCAAGGAAATGCACAACAAAAATATTTAAGCTAAATAAGATGAAAATTAAGAATGAATAATTCAAACTTGCAAAGAAAATATTAAAAACTAAATAAAGTATGTATTTTTTTAAGCAAACAACTTGATCTTAAAATTTATGTTATGATTATTATTTTGAATAAAACAAACCAAACAGTCAATAAAAAATAATAATTTCAACATAAACTTATCTCATCATAACTAATCACATCATAACTTGTATTCCAACCAAATGACCCCTTAGTAATGGAATGAAACTGCTCCAAATGAAGCAGTATGGATATTGAGTGAAACGACCCAAAAAGTTCCTAAAAATGTACTTCGAAAGTTACCGGAAACTTGTTTAAGATATATCTAAAAATTCATTTCGTTTTTTCGAAAATATGACTTCATATTCTTGTTTAGGGGGTCAAATGGAGTGGGAAATGGGTCTCACCCGAATTTTAGA
>JBCEWC010019280.1:0-11503 GCA_038996855.1 Solanum aculeatissimum
AGTAGTAAAAAAGTTTTAAATTTTAACACTTTAAAAAATTTGAAGTTTCATTTTTTAAAATTTGAAAATATTTAGTTCAAGTAGTACAAATGTTTTAAATTTTAACACTTTAAAAAATTTGAAAAGTATTTTTTAAAATTTGAAAAAATTTAGTTCAAGTAGTAAAAAAGTTTTAAATTTTAACACTTTAAAAAATTTGAAGTTTCATTTTTTAAAATTTGAAAATATTTAGTTCAAGTAGTACAAATGTTTTAAATTTTAACACTTTAAAAAATTTGAAAAGTATTTTTTAAAATTTGAAAAAATTTAGTTCAAATAGTAAAAAAGTTTTACATTTTAACACTTTAAAAAATATTTAAATTTTTTTTTTTTAATTCAGGACTATTTCCGGAAAACCAGTCCGGTCCGGTCCTATACCGGACCGGGCAGGGACGGTAGGACTGTACCGGTTCGGTTACCGGTTTCGGCTGTTCCTTTGGACTGGAGCACCGGTTCCGGTCCGGTACCGGTACTTCCCGGTCCAGTGGTGCCGACACCGGTTCCGGTGCCACCCCGCTACACCTCAAAATTCTCACACCTGCGTTTGCTTTTCCCCTTTCCCAAAAATCTGTCGGACTTCCCCTCGGTCGACGAGCAAACAACTCACCATCACCGTCCTATTTTCTCTTCTATCACATCGTCTCCTAATACACATCACCATTGCCGCCTGACACCCTTCACCATCATCACCCTATCTTCTCCTCTTTTCACATCGTTGCCTGACACTCGTCATTAACTTCACGTGCCGCCTACCACAATCGGCGTGATTTTCGTTCAAGCAACCGATCAAATCATGAAAAAAGGTAAGATTTTGAAAATCTTTACCTTATCCTTGTCCTGGACAGAAATTCCTTCAATTTTTGGTTCAAATCCAGACTTTTTAAGTTTGGATTTGCCTATAAATAAGGAGCGTTTTGCCTCCAAGGGGACAGATCGAACCATCGGAAAAACAAATTAGAAAGACATAGAGTGAAATAAAAAGAAACACATCAGGAAAAAGAATTGAAGAGTATACCTAGGAGAAATAGGCAAAACATTAAATTCCAAGAGTTGTTTCGTTCTCTCTTTTCAGCCTAAAATTATATTTCGAAGAAGCGTGTTCGAAGCGGAAGTTCTTGATGTTGAAGCCTTAGTTTGCTGCCCTCAAAAAGGTAGTATCTTCATTCATATTTCTAGTTTTCTTCTCGAATGATAGGTGACCTGTTTTAATTCTACTGGAATAATTTTTATCCGTTTTATTATGTGGTTATAATTTTTGTATAGTTTAGATCAACACTTAGCATTATGATAAATGTTGGATGATACTTGTTCAGTCAATTTTGGGTTGGTTTAATGTTGTCACTCTTGATAATCCTTTATTCTGTTGTTTTAGAAGACATGAGTTGCTCATCTATTCTTAATCATAAATATCTGGATTTGTGATCAAATTGATTGAATGTTGTGTGAGTAGTTGAATCAGATGTCGACATATTCATAACAAATGCCTGAAAATTGTATGGCACTGTTCACAGATCTTAGCTCCTTGGAAATCAATTTGTTATTTGAATAGATGTTCATCTGATCTTAAGAGATAGATCTCGAGCATTGAGATTGATTTATTTAATGTTCCTTCATCTTTTGAAACAACTCTTCCGAGTCTAGTAACCATTAGCTTATCTTTATGCATCTAGTTTATATTTCTATTTGTTCAAATGTTGGTAGAATATTTTTTCTTTAAGGCAAATGTTGCTTACAATTTGCTTGCTCGAAAAGTTTCATTCCCCATGAATTAACATGTTTTTGTTTTACCTAAGCTTACATATAAATAGTGTTGCTGCTTCATGTTTTTGAGTATTATGGAGGATCTTTTCTCTTTGTTCAGGATAACATGGTCCTAGGGTTTTTTTTTCTTTTGTCGTTTCTTTCTTCTAATTAATGGAAATCGGGTGAAATTTTTTTTTGATGATCTTTGCCTAAGTGTTCGTGGTAGGAATTAATGAGGTCCTAAAATCTGCTAAGTTCATTTTCGCGTGTCTTAGATGTGAATGACTCTTATTTTGTTTAATATCTTTCAAGGGAGTTTGGTTGATATTTAGAAATATGAAATTATTCTCCTTTATCTTTGTCTGATCAGTACCTGCATTCTGTTTGAAATATTGTCTCACTTCAGTTTCGCTCCATGCTTAGTTTATCTAAGATGATTTTCATACTCATCATCCCCATTCTGTTTTGTCAATATTGTCTTAAGCCATGGCCTCAGAATTGCTTCTATATAGTGGTTGACTTCATTAATTCATATCCCCTCAAGTCCTCTTATCTTTTTTTCTTTAAATGTTAGATGATCATTTTCAAACTCACTTTTTTCTAAATCAAGCTCCAAAAGTTGAGTCCCCTATTTAAGAAAAACAGTTTGAACCTATAGTTGTTAATTGAACCTTGGACATGTAAATTCTTCAAAGATTAAAGCACTTTCTTGCTATGCTTATCCTAACGTGTTGTCCCTTTTGTTGCTATCTCTTAAAATGATTAGTATCAATATAAATCAGTCATCAATATATTAAAATGTTTCATGCTTTCTTCGTCACTGTTCGGGCCAATGTTGACCATTTGTTTGAGGTCCTATCAAACACCTGAAGAAATGTTTGGGTCAATTTTTATGTCTTTTATCATGAAATCCATTTGAATGAATCGATTGATGGTAAATTTAAGATAGTTTTGGGTCATTTCTGCTTCTGTTAATCCTTGGTTAATAACATGCCTAACTTCAAGTTTTGCTTGATTAGTCATACACTGATTCCAGAAACTAATAATTTCTTCATATTTGCTTTAATTTTGGTCCATTGCTATGTGTTTGAAGGTATTTTTTTAAAAAAACACTTGTCTTAGTCTAACATTAAGGACCCTGTTAGTATTTTCCCATGTCCTAAAGTATCAGTTCCTTCAAGCTCATTGTAACTTTGAGAATCTTTAATTTTGATAAATCAAGAGTTGTGTTTAGCTAGTTCTCTCGTTCATAGAATGTTCAAAATAAGTACTTGCTTCAGAATGTCATTTAGAAACCAATTATTTCATGAATCTGCCGTCATTTATCTTGATGTTGTTTTCATCTTAGTTTACTTTAGAATTTGTTGGGCATATCTGTAGCAACATCCTCAGTTCCAAATTTGCAGCAGGACTTATATTACTAACCAAGGATAAATTTACTACCTCATCTGTTGCAATAAATTTATTTAAAGTAAGAAATTTTCTTTTTTATTGCTCTTCCGAGGATAGATTTTATACATAAAATAGAGTTGTTTGAAGTTTGATGAATTCTTTGTACTTCACTTCTATGAACTCATTCAATTTGATACTGCATTTTTCCCCAGTAACTATGACGTTGAAATTTAGTTTCACCTTCCTGTTGGCCCAATAAGTGATTATGATCATAGTCCAGTATGTTTAAGTTGTTCAATATCTTTATCATTGTGATTAGCTAGTTAGGATTAGTTAGAACTTGTTTCACTCTGTAACATTGTTTGCATTTTATAAATGAGAGTTATTGTCTTTACCCTTAAATTCATAATTTTTTTCCTTGTGAATATAAATCCGACTCTAACCTTTTTCTTTTCTTATGTTTCATATATGCCCTCAGGAGCAGGAGTTCTACTTTGGAACTCGTTTTGGCCCAAAATATTGGCCAACGGCTATTAGGATCATTATCATGCTTGGAGTCCCGTAAATTAGGAGTCAACTTTCTTGTCACCATTTGATTACATTTCTTTTCATATTAAGTGATTAATAATTTTATGAATGTTGATACATTAGCTAACCTTTCGTTATTATTTGAAAATTATTTTGTGATTAGTATTATTTGCTAACGAATCTAGTGTAGATGTTGTACAGTCCTGATAACATTTTTATAATCATTGTTTAAAAGTTCTTGAAATAGGCCAAAATTCTTTTTTAAAAAAGAGAGTATTTCAAACTAAAAGCTTAAAATAATCACCTTGAGAAATAAATTATTTATTATAATGAATGTTAATCTTATATTTTATAAAATCAATATAATTGTAGAATGGATTCTCATAATTAGGTCATTTTAGGTTCCAAGTTGATTTTTTCAATTATAATGTAATGTTGTCATTTGGGTCATTTTAAATCTTCTTAATGGATCTTTCTTTAAATAATAAAATAAAATGTATTTGAGCATTTTAAATTTCGTTGGTCAATTTCTTACAAATTGTTATACCTTTTAAAAAATAAATACGATCGAGGTATTATACTATTTCCTTAGTATAACCTTTTGAGATTTTAGATTTTTTTTAACAGGTTCAATAATACAAGGTATATATATATATACGTCATACACAAGGTATATATTTTATCTTAGTTTTCTCTTGGTATATTATTTTATACAGGTCATATTATTATTCTTATTTGTATATCCATCGTCATTTTATGAATGTTATTGATTTAAAGATAATATATAAAATTTTACACCCTATCATATTTTTACTATAAGATATAGTTATTGCCATTTTTATCAGTACACATAAATAAAATAATAAGCTCCATATATTTTTGACAACATACATAAATATATTTTACTTTATTTTATAGACATATAAGATCGTGAGTTTCACGTAATATTTTAATATTTTATATTATTTTATATTATTTTATTTTATTTTATTATGGTTATTTATTTTACTTCAAAATTTTAATTCTTTTTACTCAAATTACGTGTATTTTTCTATATTTACACCCTATTTTATAGGTTTATTCATTTTATATGATTTTAAACATACGTCTATATTTTTCTAATATATAAATTCTCACACATTTCAAGTTTATCTATTTATTATATTGGTTATTTACTTTTATTCAATTAAAAAATAATAATAACAATATAGTATTATTAATGATTTTCACGGATATTATACACAATACGTATGACATACCTTGTATTTTATTCTTTTTTCTACTCATATTAATGAAGATTTTTCTCATCACTAATTTTAAGAAAATAAATGAATAATTTATCACTAGTTAATTTTCCTAAGCTAAGTTTAAGGACTATCTTCGGATAGGCTATGAGGAATGCCTAACACCTTCCCCTTGAGTAACCAAAACCCTTACCTAGAATTTTACTGGTTTCGCAAATCAAAACGGAGTCTACATTTACATTTTCTTAAATTGTTTTTCTAATATTTTTCTTCAAATTAGGTGGCGACTCTAAATAATTTTTTTTCAAAAACCAGAGAGCACAGCTATATGATGTTGTGAACTATTTTGACCAGTTCAAAAATGGAGCGCGACAGGAATGTGTGCGAAATTTCAAGCTTACCCAAAAGAATCTCACTTAAAGGCAGCAAAGAGAATTTTGAGATACTTGAAGGGAATAAACAACTTGGTGTTGTTTTTTCCAACTAGTGATTATTTTGATCTTGTGGATTATATTGATGCTGACTTTGCAGGGTACCTGGTTGACAGAAAGAGTGCCTCTAGTATGGCTCATTTTCTAGGCTCTTCACTCATCTCATAGGGAACCAAAAAGCAAAACTCTGTGACATTGTCTATCACTGAAGTTGAATATGTTACTACTGTTGTTTGTTGGTCTCAGTTGTTATGGATCAAACAACAATCGGAGGACTTTGGAGTAGTGTATGACACAATTCCCTTATTGTGTGATAACACTAGTGCTCTCAATATGACTAAAAATTCAGTGCATCATAAGAGAACAAAACATATATATTGATGTGAGTCACCATTTTCTAAGGGACTATGTTGAAAAAGAGAATATATGCATGGAGTTTTACAAAACTGAAGATCAAATTGCTTACATCTTCACAAAATCCCTGAGTCGAAATCATTTTGAAAAGAATAGAATGAAGTTGGGACTGATAAAGTTGAACAAGATTGAGTGACCTCATTGATCTACTCATCTCAATTTTGGCTAGAATTCGAGGACAGGTATCTGAATATTATTGCGCAATACTAACTGAATTCAATCTTTGTAACTTACAGGCATACACGCATAACTAAATCATGAATGCTAAGATTGGAATTGGGAGAACAAACTCAAAAGTTTTGTAGTTTGAGAGGGACTAGGTCTCTCCTCAAAGGTTAATATTCCTTTTACAGCTCTTTGAATAGCAATTAAAGTGCGTCCGTCAGAAAGGTCATGTCTCATTTTTTCATTTACTGAACCATTGTCTCATCACTTTGAAATTTGAAAAAATGCCTTTCTTGGGGACCAAACACACTGTCTCATTTTGTTAAATTTACCGTTTTCTTTTCTTTCTTCAACATTTTTCTTTTCATAAATTTTTCTTCCATGTTCTTCACTATATCTCAATCTACCACCCCCTCCGACAAACTTGTTTCCTCTGATGCTGAAACACCTTCCTCTTACAAAATCGACGCACCAACCTCAACTCCTATTCAAATATCTGACCCATTTTGATAATTCTAATACTAACGAAGAAGAAAGATAAGAATACTTGATAGCGCAAAAAGAGGTGAAAACAAGGCATCAAAAACATTTAGCTTCCAACATGTGTGGTCACGAATGTATCATTTATATCATATATTATTAAAAGTAGGAAGCTTCAAAGTACAAAGTTGAATTATCTCAACAGTTTTACTTTGGTGATCAGTTTCCATATTGATGATGCATTGTTTACTTTAAATGCAATAATGGCTATAATAATGGTTTGGGAGAACAATTCTTGAGGAGTATATTTAATTTAATGTATTCATAGTAAATACAAATAATGGCTATGATAGTCTTTATATAGTAAACTTTTGAGCTCCTATTTGAAAAATAAAAACTTGACTATTCACATTCAAAAGAATTATAGAAAATAGATAATGACTCACATTTAAGATAGATCTTTACATAAATTTTTAGTTACAAAAAAGTGGATAAATAAGAGCATTAGGCTACATCTTGTTACACTCTCAACTTCTTCACTATAATCACAGAAATATGACATATGCAGCAAATACAATGAAGCCGTCAAACCTAATATTAAAAGTCACATGAGCATATTCACACAAGAATACAACTTCATTCTTTCATCCTTGAATATTCAGAATATAGTATTTGATGTTCAAGTTATTATTAGATTCATTTTCTTTCATAAATAGAGTAATTGTACTTCAATTGTATGTCAAGGGCGTTTGTAATGCAGGTTTATGGTACTAGCTTTTTGAAATTACTCCTGCAATTGTGCTATTAAAAGAATAGTCAATTTTCTGTTTATACTTTAATATCTTTATAGGTATTGTGGTTGTACTTAATTTTGTGTAAAATTTTAGGTTTGAAGTGTTTAGAGTTATTTGTAGCAACAATAATTTTTGTATAATTCTTATTTTATCATGCAAATCTATTCATGAACGGATAAAAGCTTTTAATTTCTTCCAATACAACATTATGTATATAAAATATATACTAAATTACTTGTTTTTACTTCTAATCTCATTTTGCTTATCGTTTTAGGAAGAGAATTTAAAGATTTTGTTTTGAATGCTTGCTCGATTTTGAATTTTTTTTTTCTTTTGAAGTTTCACACTTTGGGCAAAAGAAACTTAACACTGTAATCTTATTACACATTGCACGTATCTCTAAATAAATTTAATTATTCAACTTTGAAGTTTAGACAATTTCTAATATTTTTTATTGAGCAATCAAGTCATTTGGTAGGCTAATCATTTATCAAATTCATTTTGTACTTTGTTTTTTTTAAATTTATAATTACTCATTGTAATTTTAATATTGTCTTGTTATTTCAATAAATTTATAAAGAACTTGGACACACGTGACGAAAAACTAGTTTATAGTAAATGTGTCACTAGCTCAAAATGATAATACCTAGTACATTCAAACGGATCGTAATTTACAATAGATTTAGGTATAAATTTGCAAATGATCAATAAATCGAAGTTTGTTTAATTTATTAAAACATTTCTCTCATTTTGATTCTAACAGATTAAATTAGAATATAAATGATAAAGAAAATTAAAACAAGTTAATGGAAAATGGTAGCTCTATTTGGATCATGAGGAAGGTGATGAGGCCTAACTCAACTTTGCAGAGTAGGTAAGCCAAGCAAGATGAAAGTAAGACTTTTAAGCCTACAAACAGTCATAAAATCAGATCTCCCCTTCTCTTACTGGCAACAACCGGGATCCTTTTCCTTGTCTTAGCATTCACGTAATGTGCTCAAACTTATTTAATTATCATGTAATAATCCAACTTCTCAACCGAAATGATTTGCAAATGCGCAGAGAAACTGAGAAAAGATCATCACTTGGTGTTCTGCAAATGCGCAGAGAACGTCATCATGATTTGAAATTTCACGGCCCAGTAGAGAAAAATTATTGGGGGCATAAGCAATTTGATATACAATTCAGCTACTGATACCAAAATCGAGATGCTATCACCCTATTTTAACTTAGCCCAAATGAACAAGATGCTCCAGCAAATTACATCAGCTGCCTTTCATAATAAGCTTGCTAAGATTTTCAGCCAAGTGCTTCAATAAAAATCATTTCGATTTCTTTTGATCAGAAACTCTTGCTCCTGCAATCTTGACAACAGGATGATCCTTTGGTTGGATAAGCTTCAAAGCTGGATGAACCCTCAGGTCACCCATTAACAACTTTTGGTTAACATCCAACTCACTTAAGTCCACATCAATGTAGGGAGGGATGACATCTGCTGGGCATAGGAACTTCACCCTTCTCTTGATGATGTTCAAATATGACCCTACCAAATTGGTTAACTGATGATTATTAACAATATTTTTTAAAAAAAGAAACAAAAGTGCTAGCAAATAGGAAATGGTATCGCCTCACATGTTTCCTTTCATCATTGTATCATTCAGCAAGGATTCTCTCTTTCTGAAATTGACCATCAATTCTAATTATGTAGCTCATTATCTCATACGATTCAGATTTCATATATTAGCTGAAAGACCAGACGCCCTACACGGCTATGCCCACAAACAGATCATGGCTCATGTGGGGGGAGAGAAATTTATCACTTTTGGGCTAATGCTATTCGAAATTAAAAAAGGCATGATGATGATTAGGTATGCTCTTTACGCTTTATCCCTCTTTTAGTTGCTTCAATCTCTGTAACTACAATTTTTTGGATGGATGGGAGTAAGGCAGGTTAAAGTCGGTGGGTTGTAGTCGTACATCTGAAGTTATAATGTAAACAGCTGATCTGTACTCTCCAATACCAACCTCTACAACACAAAGAGGACAAATTTGAAGTGACTGTAAACATTTTTTCAGAAAAGCAGTGAGTTTTATGCTCATTAAACAAGTTTTATGTTTCATATATATTATTAAGAGAGTATTTCTATTTACATGCAGAACCAATTTGATTGACATTCTCTTTGTGGAGAAAGTGTATTTTATAAATGATCAGCACTAAGAAATGCTGTCAAAATCTGTACATGTGCATCAAAAAAGAAACTTAGCAAAAATCTAACCCTTCTAGACCTGTAGTGATTCTAATCACATCTAGAATTGATTCAGCCTCATCCATTTGTTGTGTTTTAAACCAAAAACAAAATAAAGCTGTACATTTGGATTTTGTCTTCTGAATCTTGTTTTCCATGTCTTGCAAACATCTTCTATTTCTCCCAATCCAAACAGTTCACCAAATAGCAGCTGGTGCAGTGTCCCATTGTGATTGTCTTATTGGCTTACTAACAGGTAAGATGTTAGAACACTTTACCCAAACTCTCCCTCTTTAGAATTCATTGTGTTTCTTCTCAAACTTCATGGAATTTTCATTTGGGGGGGTGACCGGGACCTAACTATATTATTAGAAGATGACAGAAGATGGATATCCATAAATGATAGTGCTGGAGATCAACCTCCTATCCTAATGGCTTTACTATAGCTTTTCACCAAAATTGTTGGCATATCTTTAGAAATGGGATGCTGTAAACTTCTACCAATTCTATCTGGAAGGAAAATTTGAGAAGAGCTTCACTGTGCTAAACAAAGGGATAAACTGAATTAAGAGGTTACAAGCCGATCTGTTTGGTAGGAAGTAACTATAGAGGATTTCAAAATCACTCGCTGAAAGACTAAACAGGGTAATAGATGAATTGATTTGAAAGAACATGAACATCAAATGAACACCTTGATCATCAATTATACAACGAGGACCAGGAGGTCTACAAAAACTTGACATAGTGAAGGCCTAAGATTGTGCTAGCTGGAACCTCCTCCTAAATACTAAAATGATAGGATCTGATCAAAGATTGAAACAGATAATACATTCCATCTATAGGGTAAGACTGTCAGTGCTGGTTAATGGCACACCAGTAGGGCTTTCTTGCCTCCATTCACCAAGACTTAGACAAACAGCAAGAAATCACCAGCCAAGTTTTACCTAATTTGGGATTTGAACCCTAGTCTCCCATGGTTCATTCTAATTTCAACTGCCAGACTAAACTCTTGGGTGCTCTACCTTGAGAAACTTCTAGGTCCATCATAACCATAAAATGTTTGCATTGAATGAATTCAAGAAAACAGTCATTATACCATAGGATAAAGAGCCGATGCAAGTATAACATATGATAAGCTAGTTTGAATACATTTACCTTAGGATGAAGAACCGATGCAAGTATTAACATATGATAAGCTAGTTTGAATACATCACTGTGCAAACCAGCATAGTAAGGAAATTAAAGACTTCACAAAGATAGACATCTTTTAACAAGTTACAAAGAGGAAAAGGCAGATGTATCTGTTACTCACCTTTCTTCAAACCGGGCGACACATCCTCTCCTCTAAATACAAGAGGAACGTCAACCTTTAATAAAGCACTTGATGGAGCTCTTATAAAGGTAACATTAAGAGGCGCATCTGAACCAGCTTCCAGATGAACCTAAACAGAAATAGATAAATTAGCAAATCGGACTTCTAAAAGCCATCTAAAACTCTGTTTGGCTCCAACAGCTTCATCATTCTACGAAAGGTCTTTCTTTCTTGGGTAGGGATGATTAGACAAGATATGTTGTCGTTCCAAATTTCTAAGAACATGACCTTAGATAGGAAGTTATGGAGGTTGCAGATTAGTATATAAGGTTAGGAGGTAGTTGAATGTTGTCTCATTTTCTAGCAGTATAGATTGGTGATTGTATTTCTTTCCCGATTCTTATTTTTATACCAGCAGTGGTAGCATTTATTTTGTAGTTACCCTATCTTACGACCTTTGTTATTCCTCATTATTTATTATGCTTCAGTTATCACATTAGTTGGTTAAGGATTTTGCCCCCAGTGTTTTGAGAAGCAAGAAGCGGAAAAAAGCGACGAGGGCTCGCTTCACAGAAGCGAAAAGCCAAGCGTACGCTTTTTTCAAATAAAGCTCTACTTAGTATAAAAACAACAAACACTATGTGAGAAATATTGGAGAAAAATATTATTGAATTGTTGTCTACATTATTACATTGAGACCCTATTTATAGATACT
>JBCEWC010019281.1:0-11503 GCA_038996855.1 Solanum aculeatissimum
GGTATCAGCCGTATCTTAAGGTATCAACATAGCCCAATAATTAAGGGATTTTTAGAAATTTAGGAAAGAGTTGGTATGGAAAGGAATTAACCATAAACAATATGGGATTTGCATAATTTATACTATTTTTTATTTATCTATTTGTATTTTATTCGGATGCTAACGTTTATTTGTTTATTTTTAACTTAATTAAACTTTTCAAACGACAAATCATTTATGTTAATTTTTAAAATTATCTATCTCATCTTATTATTCATTTTTTCGAGAATTACCTTTTTTGTTTGTGTTGCAAATTGTTCAATCATTGATTTCCTTTTAAAAATAGTCGGGTTTAAAAGTTCTGAGTCTTTCAAAACTTTAACCTTTTTTTTTAGTATCTTCAATATTCCGATCACTTGTTACTTCTCTTTTTCTTAAAATAATAATAATAAAAAATAAAAAGAAGTGGAACAAAAAATGTATAATATTTTTAAACAATAATAATATCCGCTTGGGAAATTCAAATACTTCTTAAATTTTCGATAAAACTACCTCCTTTAAAAATTATTTTCTTTTATTAGAGTATTTAGGTTATTCATTATTTTTCTCTCAAAAATATGAAAAAATAAAAATGTGCATTTATTCTTCATTCTAAATATTCTGAGTCTTTTCTAATAAATAAATGAATAAAAATGAAATGATCTTTTTACTTAATTATTTTGGTAGAAAATATTTCTTTAAACTCTTTCAAATGCCTTAGAATTTTAAAAGCTCTTATTATTATTATTATTATTATTATTATTTAAATCATTTGTTAGATTAGATAATTATTGAAATTTATACTTCTTATATATTAGTCAAATTTTTTAAATATATTTTCATTTGAATAAATTTTAAATATCATTAGTTTTGAATTATTTTCGAAAGTTAGTCAAATAATTTTCCTAATCGTCGGATAACCGCATGTTAGCGGTTGTTTCAAATGTTTTTAAACTTCTTGAAATGGAAATTTGAACCTGAACTCATTCTTTGAAATTTTAAAAGGATTTTTCGATTTAAATCTTTTTAAAATTATTTTAATGGTTTTTTCTTAATTTTTCCTTAATAAAAATTAAGTGGCGACTCTTTTATTTTTCTTAAAATTGATTTTTTTTCTAAAGTTTAAGTCAATTTTTTTCAAAATCGACATTTTTCCATTAAACACTATTTAACAGAGAAAATTTGAAGAAAATAAAGTTTAATATTCGAATTCTGAAAAATATGAAAAAGGGATAATTTCAAATATATACAATAAACAAATTAATTTACAACAAATATAGTCATGTTTTATTTACATAATAGATTGCCAAAAATCATAGAAAAAATACATGACTATATAACCTGAAAAAGAAAAACAAGTGTATGGTTTTTATGGGGTAACATTCAGAGTTTTCTTTTATGACATAATGTTTAGAGTTCAATATCAATTTTTTTATTAATTTAATTTAGAATTTAACATTAAGGTGATTGTTCATATTATATATAGAAATAAAGTTGCTTTCATGATTGTTCGTATTGTTATGGATTAGAAATCAACTTTTTAATAAATATTTTCAACACTAACATCAAAATAAATAGCACTATTTCTACTTATCAATGATGATAATAAAATGAATCACACTTCTCTATTTTCTCTATGCACAAAATTTATTGGAATTCAGCCTTCCAAAGTTTGGTTGTAAATGACGCATTTATATCGTATGAACATTTAAAATAAATTATAAACTAATATATTGAAGTTGTTTACTGAAAAAATATGTGAAATTATATTAGCCCGTAACACAGGCTCTAAATTATCTATTTTCTATACTATATTAAAATATAAATTATAATAATCTCATACTATAAATTGATAATTCCTTCCTATACCAACTATTTCCTGAATTATTTAAAATCCCATAAAAGTTAGTTGAGCATGATACCTTAGTGGGCATTTGATATTTATCGAAAAAAGAGACATAAGGCCAATCAATTACACTAAAAATAGGCATAAACTGAAATTTAATTAAATTACCCATTAATTATGTTGTAACGTTGTTGACAACAATTTGAGTCGCTATGTATGTGCAACAGAATCAAAATTCAAAGTTTCAAAAAAAAATTAGAAATTATATTGAAGAAATCGCAAGTTTCAAATTAGATTCAGTTCTCGATAAAATTGTGGAAAAGAAGATATGAACGTATCAGTTTTGCTGCGCCATTCTTGAAAATGGGAATCTGAGGTTGATTACCAAGCATACAAAAATGATGGAATAGTTGTTGGAGAAAATATTTCCTTCGTTACGTTGATTGAAGCAATCGCGGCTGAACTGGATGTCGACAAAAGAAGAAAATGAATTATCATTAGATATGTAATAAAAGGTAATTCTTCTCCGATTACTATTCGAAACGACATGGGTATAAACTGTATATTGAGATTAAGAAGAGGGAACCTGGGTTTGGAAAATATTCATTATACGTAGATGCATCTGATTTAGATGTTCTTGATACGCAAATGTTTGATGATATCAATGGATTGATTATCTGTGTACAACACAATACTGATGTGATTGGGTCTTTAGAGTTTATAAATAGTGATTCGTGTTTTGAATACTTGATGCCTGGACAAAAATTCATGTTTAATTTGTCTTGCATATGATTGATACTTAAATTTAGGTGCTAGATTTAGGTGTAATTTTCTTCGATAACTATTTGAAACGACATGGGTGTGAAACTATATATCGAGATTAAAAAGAGGGAACCTAGGTTTGGAAAGTATCCATTATACGTAGATACGACTGATTTAGATATTCTTGATACACAGATATTTGATGATATCAATGGGTCGATTGTCTGTGATGAGGTATCACAACACGATACTAATGTGATTGGGTCTTTAGAGTTTGAAAATGGTGATTTGTGTTTTGAATACTTACTACTTGGACAAAAGTTCATGTTTAATTTGTCTTGCATATGATTGATACTTAAATTTAGGTGCGGGATTTAGTTGTAATTCTTCTTCGATTACTATTCAAAATGATGTGGCTGTGAAACTGTATATCGAGATTAAGAAGAGGGAACCTAGGTTTGGAAAGTATCCATTATACGTAGATACGATTGATTTAGATATTCTTGATACACAGATATTTGATGGTATCAATAGGTCGATTGTTTGTGTTGCGGTATCGTAACACGATACTAGTGTGATTGGGTCTTTAGAGTTTGAAAATGGTGACTCATGTTTTGAATATTTGATGTCTGGAAAAAAGTTCATGTTTAATTTGTCTTGCATATGATTGATGCTTAAATTTAGGTGATAAATTTAGGCACTCATACTTAAAAGAATAATTTCCCAAATAAGGAATACTCAAGAGCATTGAACCTATGTGTTTGTATCAACAGATAATGGTTGAGCATTCATGAGAAACGTTAACTGATACAAAGAACAAATCTTTCGAACAAGGAAGGACGAAGAAGACAGTCTCTTCGTTTTTCGCAAAAGTACCGAAAGAATTGACTCAATTTTGAATTTGCAATTAATTGTGATAGGTTTGATAAATGATCAGTGATTGACATTGATTAGATGACAAAGGCTAAAAAAATAAGTGTAACAATAGAGAGTAAAACGTGAGAGAGAAATATTTATTTTAAGTATTTCAAGTTAAGAGAGAGAATCTAAAAATATGGAATCTTTATAAAAAAAAATTATATGGCAGGGAATATTGAAGATTTTGATAATAAGTTGTGTAGTGTAATTTTTCCTATATTAAAAGTGTGAAGGTCCTTAATAATATTGTTTGACTTTTTATCTTTGATTAGAAGACTTTGTTTTAGATAAAATTATCATTTCACCAATTTTCTTTTATTATAATTTAATTATCTTTATAATATTATAAGTGTCGTACACACAAAGGAAGTCATTGAATAAAACAACTTCCTATAATTTTTGTTAGAATCACGATCTAACTTTGAGTTCTCAATTACAAATTAATTACAACTTTCTTCTTAATTAGATGACAGTTCAATTGTTATATTTTTCTCAAAATATTATAAATTATTTTATAGTTAAAAAGTAAGAATTTTAAACCTAAAAGGCTAAAATAAACTTCCGTTTAACTTCATCCTTTTTTATATGAATTTTGTTAATTTAGCTTTAAGAATCACTTAGGATTAGAATTCCTTTAATCAGTTCATTAATATTACTTGCGTTAGTAAATAATCTATTTAGGTTACTAATGCCTGTTATGATCCAAAATTATTAGTATCCTTAGGTTAAGGGAAAAGAATTATATTAACCTAATGAAGTTAACTTATAATTTGTGGAGATGATAATTAGAAATCTTTTCTAATCCTTCTTTTCATATATTTTTAGTATGTGTTGCATGTGTAAACTATATTAAAAGATTTATAAAAGAAAAATATTATAAAGTAGTAATTACATTAAATTAGTATCTAAGAGTTTCCATGCTTTTAATATAGTATAGATAAGTTTGACAATTGACAATACTACTAAATTACACATGCAAAAGTATGTACACTAAATTAGTATTGATAAAAATGACTTCAAACTTTTGGTGTAACCGCCTGAGAAAGAAAAAACTACCTACAACGTGCATACATTTTAAATGAAATAATAATACGTTTTAATCACTAAGACATACGCAAACTAATTTCAAGAAAACGTAAACTTTTCTTGTTAGAGGATCTCTTGCGTAAGGCACAATCATTGAAGTTCATGAATCACAATAATACAAAGCAGCGTACGTAGACATTGCTATAGCATGCTGAATTGAGAAGATTAGACCTCTACCGCTATATATATACACACTATATAAATGCATTTCCTCCTCTTCCGCAGCGTTACGTGCTATCATTCTTTATTAATTATTTCGTTTTCTGGCCACGTTCAAGAAGTCCTATGGTCAAGATGAGGCTCTTCTTGAGAATAAATAAGAATTGACCTGCCAGATTCGACCTATATGGTGTGCAATCAAGCCACTAAAGCGAGTTCTTTAGGCCCAAAATATGGTGCTGCTTTTTTATTATTCGATATTTGATATTTGTATTGAAAGTTTTGATTAATTCGATTTTGAGACACACAAAATTGTTTAAAGAGAAAAACACTCTATTTAATTTTTTACTATTATTATGAGGCTCAAACACTAGATCTCTAGGTAAGGGAGGATTAGACAATCTCTTTTACCTATAATAAATTTATAGTTTTATTTTTTTTTAAAGATTATAAAGCAAAAAAAAAAAGGAACTTCCGTTGAAATTGACTTTACACTAGGGATGACAATGGGGCGGGGTGGGGCGGATGCGGGGCGGGTTTAGAGCTATGCGGGATGGATGCGGGTTTAATGTAATGTGGGATGGGGCGGGTGCGGGGCGGGTTGAAATAACTATTTTTAAAATTAATGTGGGGCGGGTCTCCGGTTCAAAAAACCAAATAGTAATTCAAAGAAAATTAAATATTTGTAATTAGTAAAAATCAAATATATAAACTTTTTATACTAAACATTGACTTTAATTTTATTTTTTTCTAAAATTTAAATTATACATGTTCGATAAATTATTAGTTGTTAAAATGTTAATTAGAAACTTTTAATTAACGATTAAGAAATAATTGTTGAAATGTCAACTAAAAATAGTAAATTAGTGAAAAATTAAAAATATTATGAATTCTAATTTTTCATATTAAATTCAATTAAAAAATAAAAGAAATTAAAATTTTAAGCGGGGTTTATGCGGGTCGGGTCTATGCGGGACGGGATGGGGTGGGTTAAAAATGAAAAAAGTCACCATGCGCGGCAGGGCGGTTTAAAAAAATTACGGATTAAGCTCAACCCGTTCCGCATCCGTCCCATTGTCATCCCTACTTTACACCACCATTTTTATCAACCACCTTTGTGTGCAATATATAGTTCAAGATATATAGGTGTTAATGTATTGTGTATTTGGATTTGGATTTGGATTTAGACCGGGGACTCCACCAAAACACCCAAATTAAATAAGGATCTATTTCCTTTGAAAGCATAGTACATATTATATGCATATAGTCACACATAAATTAAAAGGCATAGCCAGGATCCGTATTCTTTCCCCTTGATAAATTGACTTTGCTTACAAACGTTCGATGCTTTTGAATTTCCATGTGACATTAATTGTGGCTGCTACCGTCTGTGACGGCGAGATAATTTGGCACCGCACATTCACAACTCATTTTTTGTGCACCTTACAGAAATTTTATTGTCAAGATCAATACTGAACAATTAAGCAAAATCTCCCCTCCTGCCAAATTGATCTCTCCAGTCTATATATATTCACATCTTTTTCTCTATTTCCAACACATTCAAACATTTCCCAACAATATAACACGAGAACAAATGGAGTTGTCTTTTTGCAAAATCTTGATAGTGCGCCTTTTGGTAACTGCTTTATTCATCTCCCTAGCACAACCAGGCAAAGCCTCTGGGCCAGCCTACACGAACTTCGTCAAAACCAAATGCAACGTCACCACATACATTTCTCTTTGCCAAAAAACACTAATTCCCTATGCCTCTTCCGTGAAGACCAATTCCATAAAGCTATGCAAAGCAGCCCTTGATGTAACCATAAAAGGCGCAAAAAACGCCTCTGACACTGTCTCGACGCTGAAAAAACACAAGGGAATAACCCGAATTGAAGCATCTATAATTAAAGATTGCATAGAAGATGTGAAGGATGCAGTGTACGAACTCAAGCTGGCTGTTGAAGCAATGGGACATCTGAGTGACGAAGATAAGGCATTTCAATTGTCTAATGCTAAAACGTACGCAAGTGCAGTGATAACAGACGCGGATTCGTGCATTGATGGGTTTTCTGGGCGGAAGATAAATCCAGATGTGAAGAAAATGATAAATAGTAGCATGGCAAATATTATCAAACTTGCTAGCAATGCGTTGGCGCTCATTAACCATCTTTATTAAAGACTTCCGCTCTGATTTGTTGGAATTGTTGCCATCTTATAATATATTACATGCAATCTTTTATTTTTAAATTAGATGATTCAAAAGTGTTTACTTAATTGAAACGGAGGGAGTAGCGAGAAAGTTATAAAGACAAAGCAATTGCTAATACTAGAAGGAAATTAATCTAAACAGGTAAAAACGAAAAAATAATAATACATTAATAGATGTATTGTTCCGTTGTCTATTTACTTTAATTTCAAGAGATAAAATAGAATAATTAGATTTGATCCCAAACTAATTAAGGGGAAAAAGAATTTGAATGGTCTCAACTATACTAATGTAAACTCAAATTGACCTGAAATCCTATATGTCATTGAAATGAGACGGGATGTGAAAAAATTTATAATGAAAAATGCACAAGGAAAAACAGATAGAGTGGAGCTGGACGTGGGTCATTACGTGGGAAAATGTGTGATGATGAAGTATGATATAAGCAAATTAAAGGGGCTATCTAGAATTAAGATACTCAAATAATAAATAAATAAATAAAGCTACACAGTAAGATTTCTTTTTGGTCAATTATATTGCTCCATTTTAATGAAAATAACCCAAATTGGCCTCTGAATGCCCAGTAGGCATGTCGACACCAATTGGATCAGAGAATGCGGTTGTATTATAAATCTCAATTGAATTAGAATCTTATCTTATGCTTATGTAGATAATGAAATTCGTAGAAAATAATAATCAAGAATAAAATTATTGCAATGATTATATTATTCTATTTCAATATAATACTATCGTAATGATGGTACTATTCTATTTCAATATAATGTATCCTCTAATTCTTTTTTCTAATAAAAGTTCAAGAACCTTTAAGTTTGATATTGAATTTTATAGATTTTATTTTGATTTGTGCTTGAATTCAAGAGTTTGACACTTGACCTTGAATCTTCTTCTTGATCTCTGAAACTTGTATAGAAATTTGTAGCATTTGATCCACAAGCTTCCTATGACTTCTTGTTAAAATTTTGGTCCATGTTTTTGAATTATTAAAACATCTCTATCTATAGTTGTAAAATGAAAGAGTATTGATAAGGACAAACTCTTTTTAGTCTATGAGATTTAAGTGACATAACGATATTTGATTAGGTCAAATATGTCACATGTATGTGTGATACATTTTCACTTGACTTGACGCTTCATGTCATTTGACATGTAGCACTAATTTGGGAGTCAATTTTTTTTTAAAAATCAATAACAACCCAATGAAGTATATCAAGTTAATTTAATGTTTCTTTAATAGCGTTATTAGCAATGAACAAGAATTTTTTTTAACTTGTATTGAAGATGAGTTTTTTTTATCGTATATATAGTGTTATTTAATTCAATTGATTGTTTAATAAAGAAAATCAACACAATTTTCTCGGTTATTTTTCAAGAAAAGATATAGAGAAACTCGAAAAAATATTTTTTTTAGAAAAAATACTATCCATTAATTTTTTTAAAAATAATAATGGACAAAAGTCTATTATAAATGAAAAAGTGAAAATAAAGAGTATAAATAAAAATAAAATTTACAAAATTAATATTTGTATTTAAATGGTACATAAAAATAAGAATTGAAGGGTAAAATGAAACAAAGATAAGATAGAATATCAAAATAAACAATGAGAGCAAGTTAGAGGGGTTGTTTATATACTTTTAACTGGTTGTTGTGCTATGTCATGACATGTGGAACACACTTTTCCCATTTTATTGATTATTTGGACAAAAATGTTAAAATAAAACATGAAAATTAAAGTTGAAAGGTTAAAATGGAACAAGGTTGAGTTGGACCGTCAAAATAAAATTTAAGGGCAAGTTTAAGGGTATGTGTATGTATTTGGCCTATTTATTTCCTCCATCCAACAATAATTATTCACTATTAATTTAATATAGGAATTAAAAAATAGTAAGAGTCTATTTGAAAAGTCGCTATGTAATTAAAATTTGGTGCAATTACACTTTCGACCTTTTGATAGGCCAAGTAATTACTTGACAAGATGGGAATTAGGGATCGCAATGGGGCGAGTGCGAGGCGGGTTGAGCTCAACCCGCAATTTTTTTAAACCACCCCGCCCCCGACCGCATGGTGACTTTTTTCATTTTCAACCCGCCCCTCTTAAATTTTTAAGTTCTTTTATTTTTTAATTGAATTTAATATGAAAAATTAGAATTCCTAATTTTTTTTAATTTTTCACTAATTAACTATTTTTAGTTGACATTTTAACAATTGTTTCTTAATCGTTGATTAAAAGTTTCTAATTAATATTTTAACAACTAATAATTTACCGGACATGTATAATTTAAATTTTAGAAAAAAATAAAATTAAAGTCAATGTTTAATATAAAAAGTTTATATCTTTGATTGTTACTAATTACAAATATTTAATTTTCTTCGAATTCCTATTTGGTGGTTTGAACCCGCAACCCGCCCCGCATTAGTCTTAAAAATAGTTAATTCAACCCGTTCCGCACTCGTTCCGCCCCACATAACTTTAAACCCGCATCCGCCCCGCACCGCCCCAATGCCATCCCTAATGGAAATTGGGTATAATTGAAGAGGTTTAATTGCACTCTTCAATTTCGAAGGATAAGGAATTAGTATAATTACACCATGAAATCATGGAAATTTTGAAAATTCTTTTCTTCCATTTATTTGTATTTCTATTATTTTAAACTTTTTTATTATTATTTTATTTTTTTCTAAAAATATATTTTTATTATATATATTTTATTTCCTTCTCATTCTTAATTTTTACTTCTTCATGTGATTCCATGCAATTTTTTATATACATTTTTTTATTTATTTTAGTTTATTTTTTTCATTAGCATAATTTTGTTAGCATTCTAATTTTTAAACTAAAATAAAATTCATTGTTTGAATAAAGTTATAGTGTTACGTTTTTCTTTTCTTCAATATTATCGGCATTTATAATATTAACTTTTTTTGTCAAATATGCATTTTCTAATTTTCATGAGAATTTATACTTTTAATTTTTATGATTAATTTCATAAAAATATACTAATTTGAAAAATATAAATAGTTTTTTTTTATAATATTAATTAAGAACATATGTTTACTAATTAATATATTTTCAAAAGACAACATATATTGTAAATACTTAATTTAATATTATTTATAAATATCCTTATTTTATTAAATATAAATTTTTAATTTTAGATAATTATTTTTTTTAAAAAAATTGATATAACCTTGTAATTACACTGATAAGATAAAACAACACACATTGTAATTACATTGTGGCAAACAAACATATCAAAGTAATTACTAGGTTGGTAATTATACTACCCTAGTAATTACGTCAACTCTAGTTACCAGGTGGCTTTCCAAACAGATCCTAAATGATAGTGGTAATTTTACCAAATCACCCTTTGAATATAATAAATACAATATTTTGAAAAATGTAATTGAAAAATGATTATAATTAATGATAAGAGTAAATTAGAAACTATTTATAAAATTGTCTTTTAATTTTATAATGTGAATATTATTAGACATATATATTTTGTATAGCGGACAAGTAAAGATAGATGAATGAAGCAGTTAAGATACTTAAAAAGATATACCTCAGCTACACAATAAGATTTCTTTTTGGTCAATTATATTGCTCCATTTTAATTAAAATAACCAAATTGGCCTCTGAATGCCTAGTAGACATTTTATTTCAATATAATATATCCTCTAATTTTATTTTTTTAATATAAATTCAAGGATTTTTAAGTTTGATATTTAATTTAGTGATTTTATTTTGTTTATATTTGAATTCAAGAATTTGACGCTTGATCTTAAATCTTTATCTTAATCATTGAAGTTTTTAGAAAAATATACTTGAATGCTTGTAGAGAATTTTGTAGCATTTGATTCACAAATTCTCTCTGACTTCTTGTTAAATTTTGATTTATTTTTAAATTATGAAGATCTTTATTTAGAACTGTAAAATAGAAGAATAGTGATAAAGACAAACTCTTTACAGTTTATGAAATTTAAGTGACATGACGATATTTTGATTAACCAAAACATGTCACATGTATGCGTGAGACATTTTTATTAACCTTTGATTTGACTAGGTATGGTACATCATTTTGGACACATAGTATGATTCTATTGGCTCTTTCACTTGACTTGACACGCCACGTTATTTGGAACGTAGCATAAGTTGAGCCTTTAGGATAAGATAACACCTTAAACTTAGCAAAATGGGTTCATCATTTGTAGGCTAATTAAATGGAGTAGACCAATAAATTGAATTTAATTAACTTCATATTTATTGAACTTAAATGATAAATTTAAATATATTAATCGATAAACTATATTATATTAAAAGAGTGAAGACCCTTAGAAATGTTGATTGAATTTTTTGCTCCAATTAAAAGACTATGTTTCAGATAAAATCATCTTTTCACCAATTTTTTTTAAAATTATTATTTAATTATATTTATAATATTGACTTCTAAAATATATGGAAAGAAGTGATAAAATAAGGACTTCTAAA